>BQNB010001069.1:117340-138547 GCA_026074375.1 Tanacetum coccineum
TACAAGGTTTAAGTTCATCGCCCCACACACATTAACTAGGTAATACAATGTCTTTTTTTTATAAGGTTCACATTGCCGCATCAAGGTTATTTTTGTAAGTTTGACGACTCCTGAAGTCTAACCTAAGGTGTTCAAGACAGAGAAACCATGATGGTCTTGCAATATCAAGGATGGAAAATTCTGACCCGACACGAAACAAGATCCGAGACCGACACGAATAAAAATGTTAGGGTTGAGGCTAAATAGATTTCGGGTGAGGTTTGGGCAGACTCATCTAACCCGTTTGGTAAACAGGTTGGAAATAAATAAACGGGTCAACCCGTCAACCTGTTTATTATTATTTTCTTAAATTAAAAATTATTTATATTTTACTATAAGGGTTACATGGTTTAAACGGATCGACCCACAAACCCGTTAACCTGTATAACCAGTGTAATGTGCCAGCTTTTGTTTATAAATCGGGTTAAATGGGTCAACCCGAAACCCGTGTAACTTATTTAACCCGTCAACCCAAGTATATATACGGGTCAAATGGGTCATGTTCTAGTTATGTGTAAACTGGTTAGGGTTGATATAGCCGACCCGATTATTTAAATGATTCAGGTTCGAGTTAGAATTTTCTAACCCGTCAACCCGAATCCGAACCGAATTATCACCCCTATTTGCGACTGATGGTGGCGAAGGCGGTGGTGTAGATAGGTGTGAGTTTGCGTTTTTAGTGAGAACGAAAGAAAGTTGTGGTTTCGTGAGTTGTTAAAGAGACAGTCTAGTACATGTGTCAAGGGCGTTTGGCATGTAAACGAGCTTAGATTTATATTTGAGTTTGAGATATGATTGAAAGTAAATAAAGCGAGAGAGAAAATTAGTTATTATCTTAAAAATATATATTATTATATAAACTAATTAATATGAAAATATAGTTTTTTATTAATAAAAAATAAAGATGAAATAAATCATCAGCTTCATTTTGTGGGTGACAATTTTCTAAAAGCAAAAAAAGATACTTTATCTATAATACATTATAAAGCATTTGTGACTATTCCTTAATTAGAAAGTTTGAATTTTCAGACAATTATACTTACTTGTTATGAAAATTTCAATCAATAAGCATTGTAAACAGGGGCATCAAATTTTGGGTGTTATGAATTAATATTATGTGTTGAAAATGGTGTTGTGATGATAAAAACCGAACGCTAAACACCTTAGTTAGTTTCAGTAAGTTGTTTCAATGGATAAACATGTACAGTTGCCGGAAAAAGAAATGGTCACCCGAAAAGGTGCAAGGAAGATGAAGACTTGGGAGCAAATGAGAAGAAAACTTAAAATAAGAAGAATGAGAAATAATTATAATTACATATTTGAGATGCATTAAGTTGATTTAGATGCATCTCTAGTTTTTTAGATGCATCATAATATGTTTTCTAGCTCAAAATTGTATGCACATATATTAGATGCATTTCATTAAGTTAGGCAATACATATATGATTGATTCGTACTCTGGCATCAAATGTGTTGCTAATACTATTTTGCATCGTTTTAACTTCAAAATCAATTTCGAAACTAATTGTGATGCATTTAAATGAATAGAGATGCATCTAATTCAAGTCGATGCATCTCAAATATATGATTATGATTATTTTTTATTTTTCTCATTTTATAATTTCTGAATCTTACTAAATAGTAAGTAAATATATTATTCGCTGTGTGAAATTTAAATTAAAAATAATACTACTTGTTTGACTTGGTCACGTGAGTACATATATAGAGAATACAAATTAATTTATGTCATTATTAATTTTTAACGTATTTTTGATAGAGCACTGGGAGTGGTGGTGCAAAATTTCTTGTGTCATAGAGAAAAAGTGGTGTCACCTAAGCTAAGTGGAGTTTGGCACCATAATTGCATGGCACCAGAATTCAGTGGCATTGGTTTGGCACCAGAATTCTGGTGCCATAGCATTTTTTATTATTATTATTTTTAATTTTTTTTTTCATATTTATTTAAAATACACTTATTTATAAAACTAAAAATAAAATTCATTGAAATTAAAAACATACATTAGAAAAAACAATACATTAAAAAATTACATTTTAAAATTAAAAGACATAAAAATTTAAAATGCATAAAATTAAATGCATTCATTTAAAAAATCATAAGATTTGGCGGCGCCGACTAGTTCTGGAGGTGGTGTGATATGCCGCTCGGATGTGTAGCCTTTTGGGCGTGTAGATGATAGCGGTGTCCGAGGCACGGATTCCTCCCGCGTGGGTTGTAGCAAACGCAATGTCCACCGCAATCATTGTTGAGATTGGATCTAACCGCCTTCGGCCTTTCACTTCCTCTCTCGAGCACGGTATTTTGGCTTTGCGGTCTAACTCGATTTGTTCCGCCATGAATTCTTGATACGTGGCCGGGTTTGAACCGGAGCTAGCAGTCGAGTTAAAACCCAAACATTGACTTTTAGCAAGTCGTTGCAAACCGGGTGGTCGAGGCAACTCATCATCTCTAAAATGCTCCGTTTCCTCTTCGGTGCCATAAACGCTTCTTCTTTGCAAGTCGAATCGGGGTATTCCACGTTGTGATTGTCTTTCAAAAAAGCCAAGCACTCCCGGGGCTTAACACTCACCCCCACGGTTGTATCCCCCCCCCCCCCCCCCCCCACCCCCCCCCCCCCCCCCCCCCCCCCCCCCCCCCCCCCCCCCCCCCAACAACTCATCTTACACCCTCGACATCCAATCATCATCATTCTCCCCACTATTAACCTGCGGTTTCTTGCACCAATTGATTAAACTTGTGAACCGCGGCATTCATTGGAGTCCACTTACCCGTCAACATGTTCTTGGTACGCTCCTTGAAGCCTTTTTTCTTCGCTTCCTTATTGTACTCATTTTGGATTTTGTACCAAAAAGTCTCTCGCTTTTGATCACACCCGGTTTTTGGATCTCTCGGACTACTTGATTGAAAACATTCTCGCCAAAAGCAACCTCCTCAGTTCTTGAGTCCAGCATTGTATGATTTTTTTTTGTTTCTCAACTTGCGGTTCTTTTTCGTTGTTTTTTTTGACATGACTTCAATCGGGCCGATCACTCGCGGCTAGGTGTTTGTCGACGGTCGGGGTCGGAAGCGGGAATCTCTCTTCTATCTTCGGTATCTTCAACTTAAGGTGGTACGATTGTTGTCGAATCGTGGTTGGGAAGTGGTGATTGTGGATTTGGTGATGTTTGTTGTTGTTGGTGGTGTTATTTGTTGCATTTTAAATTGTTGAACATCGCAACACTTCTTCTTGGGTAGCCATAATTGGTTTCGGAAATTGGGATAGTATGAGGCATGTGGTTGAATGACGGTTGAGTGGAGGAGCCCAGTGTTTCGAGACGCCCCTGAATTTGGTTTAGTTGGGTCGTTAGCATACCCGGAATCCAATTTGGTTGGTTGGTGATTGGGATTCATTATTTTTGAGTGAAAAAAGTAGAGAAATAGAGGAAATGTGTGTTCTAAAATGTATTGAAACGTGTGTGTGAAGTATGGAAATAAAAAGAGGAGCGTATTTATAGGATTTTTAAACGGTAAAAATTAGGGTTTGGGGTATTTTTTGCAAAAAACCGCTCCCACCCAGGGCTATTAAAACGGATAGTTTTAAAAAAGAATAAGTTTTGGTGGACTAATTAGCACACGGCGTGAGAAGGCTTGGCGCGAGCCATATGGAGTGGTGCGTCAGTCGGCCTTGTTCGCTGCGCGCCAAGGCTTGGCGCCAAGCTACAGCAACCGTTCACTTTGTTCTTAGTCTCAGTTACAAGAAATAGTCACGTTTTGCATTTTTGTCCAGAATGTAGTCCAAAAGAAAGTAATTTCAACTTTTGTATTGTGCATGCTGTGCGCCAAATAGTTTGCCTTTTTATCCCAATGATTTTGTACAAGTGTTCGAGTTGGTAGGATTTTTTTTGATCCAATAAAGTGACATGTAGTGCGAACAATGTATGTTTTTTTCTTGATTGATGTGATGTTTGATAAATACTTTTAAAAAGTGAAATCTTTGTTAAATGTTTTTGCTTGACCGACGGTTGTTGATTTCTTTTGTGCGACCAATTTTTGTATCTTTATGGAAAAACAAGAAGAAATTCAAAAACTTTAAGGTTTGAATTAACCTTTCTTAGTTGTGCACGAGACCAATCCTATTTTATAGGGTCTATCGTGGCATGCCTTTTAATCATCCGATCTAAAACTTTTAATCTGTGTGCGCTTTAATTAAAACTTTGATATTACCATCAGATCATTTTGTGTATCAGTTATCAGCCGTTAGATTTAAATGAAACTACTCAGCAACCGTATTTACTTTTAAGTATAATGATGGTCATGATGCCTTCTTTATTGTGGGGATGAGATGCACCTGATTATACCTCCCATATCAGAAACATACTAATCATGCGTAGCTTTTTCAATATGGGCTAAAAGGCCCAAAATGTATGATGTTTTCTTTGGATATTCGAATTTTGGCGGTAAATTAAAAGCATAATAACTGCTAATGGAAATCAAATTTGCGCGGGTGTAGTTTAATTTTAAAATCGCATGACGGTTGGTTTTATCGTTAATAAAATACCCACAACTAAGATTTACTCATCCAGAATGAGATATTCCATTGTCTCATATCTAAGTTTCTGTTTTCAATTCGAATGCAAGCATATGAGTCTTTTGTTTGTCTCCCTATGGTGATGATTGTGTAAGTGGTGTTTGAAGAATTGTTAGTATTGTGATATTCTCATCTTTTCTTATCAAGACCATAAAACTGTTTTGTATTAATGATAAGATATGTTGTTTCTAATAAGGATTCATTTTCAGTGATGTAAGTGTTAATTCGAAACCTTTTATTACTGAGCTTTATGCTGTAAACGATGAGGCGGTTATGGTTGATAAGAAATATGTGAATGTAACTGATCTGAATTTGGTGTCTGATGAAAAAGTTTCAATATCTGACAGGGATGATCTGGAAAAGATGTATTGATTGTTATTATTATGTTATGCACTATTATTATGTTTGGATTTAAATTATTTAAGCACTTGTATGACAATTATATATTTTAATTATTGTTTTTACAGATTGATGAGTTCAAGTTTTGGACAGTGTTGTTTACTGTTATTGTAATAAGGTAACCGTTACTGAGTATATGATATTTTTATCTAATTATATAATTGATTTATTTTAATATATAATGTTTCAAATTTGCTGATTGAATTTAAGGATGTTTATGGAAGTGAAGCTGTAAGACCATTGCTGTGTTGTTGCTTTGTTGTTTAAAGGGAGGTAACATTAATAGATTTACTGTAGTTATAACTTTTATAAATGTATTGTTGTATTTATAATGTTTTCTTATTTTTTTTAAATATGTAGGTTGGATCATTATTGTTGATGTGAATACGGATGAAGCTGTTGCTGATGAAGATGTAGATATTGCTGGCAATAATGTTTTCGTTGCTGAATAGAAAAAAGTCGGTTTGGTTTATATGAGGATGTGAGTGTTTTGTGAAAAGGAATTATGTCCGTTTCTGACAAACGATGTTTATTGGCGATGAGGTTTGTGGTGTTTGTCCAAATAATATTTGATTTTAACGTATGATGTTTTATTTTAAGTGTTATGTATCTCATTTTTAAACTATATATATAATATTATAATATATATCTATATATTATATATATATTTATGATATTATATTATATCAGACCTATCTTTCACCTAATATCTTATATATATTATACACATTATTGTTGTTTGTAAATTATAGTGTTTCTGATGCTAAACGGGTTGAAAGTGGCGATGCTGATATGAATTATTTACTAACATACGAAGTTTGCGGTGATGCAGATAACAATGGTGTGTTTCTTGATTCAGATAGTTTTTTGTTTCGCTGATGCGTATTATGTTTTTTGTTTTAATCTGATTATCAAGCGTTAAATGATTATGAATCATGATGATGTAAGAATTTTCCAATTATGTTTTTATACTTTCTTTTGATCATGTAAGCGACTAAGAATAGAATATTATAATCTTAGACATATTTTAATGTTCTAATTTTCATTTTAACTTTTTATTTGATTCTGGGATTTTAAAGGATGAGCGTTTATTGTTGATAAGAAATATGTGAATATAACTGATCTGAATTTTTCGTCTGATGAAAAAGTTTCAATATCTGACAGGGATGATCTGGAAAAGAAGGTATTGTTTGTTTTTAATATATCTTTAATCAACAAAGAAACTTGTCAAAAGGAGTGAACCTATAAGGAATTGCATCATTGGGCTAGCAAATAATAAAACCTGGGAGATGATTGTTAACAAAGAATTTGGAGTTAAAAAGGAAGAGGTGAAGGACCAGGTCAAGGAGAGCAAGGAGCAGGTCAAGAAAGGTAAAAGAAAGATGGGTGATTAAGCATTATGTTGGTGTTTTATCAGACTGTTAGTGATGGTTATGTAATGTACAGTAATCCTTTGCTAAACTATATATCTTATGTATGAATATGTTGTTAATGGCAACAAATTCTGTTTTGGCAATAAAGGGTTTAGACACTTAAGGTTTATCTATGAATGTGTTGGTATTTACAACATATTCAATTTTGGCACCCTTTATAAAGGGTTTAGACAGACAATGGTTATGTAAAAAACTAGAATGTTAACGGTTAATATTAGTACCCTTAGAATATATTTTGTTATGTAATTAATTACTTTGTTTTATAGTTATGGTTTATCTCTTCATTTATTTTTGAATATAGTTTAAGTTATATTGTTGGAATTTCTGTATAATATATGACCTTGAGCTATTTATGTTTGGTTTTTAGGATTCCTATCAATATTAATATTTAACTAATGATCATATATGTTGGTAATTATTACGTCTGATATAGTTGATTTTTCTATTGTCAGTAATCTACACTACCATACTTATAAGGTTAGTTCATACATTATTATAATAGTGTTGTGTCTAATGGGTTCATTTATATTTATTTGTTATTGTTTGAATTTAAAATTTGTGAATCGTTAAGTAACTGTTTTTTTATGAATCCTATTTTGAATATCTACCCACGTTTATTTTAACTGCTTTTGAGTTCTATAAATTGTACTAGTTGTATCACTTTATAGTTACAGAAACACATATCAAATATTATCGCACATACAAAACAATGAAAACTTTTATAAATGAATTAACACCAGAAAAATCGTCATTCAGCCTCAAGATCAAAGTTTTAAGGAGGTGGTATTATAGGAAGGATCGTATGTCCAAAAGTAGCAGGTATTTTCAAATGATCGTTCAAGATGAGAAGGTATGATATTTTTATACTATTGTTTCATAATATTGTATATATATGATGACCTTTTTTGTTTCATATTGTATTTTTTTCGAAATAATTTATGCTTAAATATTATTTTTGTTACAGGGCTTCAAGATTCATGTGATTATAGACAATTTTCGGTTAAAAGCAATCAATAAAGTTTTTAAAAGAGGAATGGTTGTTGTTATTAGTGATTTCAATGTTGTTCCAAATGATCACAATTTGAAATTCACAAACCATCCATACAAAATCAAGTTTAATCCAGATACAAAGGCACGTCGTTCAAAAAGATTTCATCTACGTACTCAGACTACCCAATTTGAAGTTACCAAATTTTCTGACATACTAGGCATGAATTTGAATAGAGATTTACCTATTGGTAAGTTTTATTTTGATAAAAAAATATGTTATTTATGGTCATGCTTATTTAATAAATTATATTATTGCAACTTATGCTTATTTAAAAATGTTTTTCAGATATAATAGGAGGAGTTATTGGATGGGAGACTGAAATGACTGATGTTGAAGCATCAAATGGAAAAATTGTGAAAACACTTGGTATCACACTCAAGGATTCAACGTATTTTTTTTATCTCTGTTTATTTATAATATTTATTAACTTGTAATTACAATTTTATAATATTTGTTACTTTTTTTAGAGGGATTGTTGATTGTTTGGTAACTTCGTATTTAGCCGACAAGTTGCTTAATTATATAATAACACATGAAGTGAAGGAAATGTTTTATGTCAAACTTCAGTATGCTAGAGTTCATTATGATGGTGAAGGTATTCAATACATTTTTTTACTCACACTAAGTTTATCCATTGATGATATATACGTAACATTTATTTTTACATGGATTATTCATTTTGTTATTTATATAAAATATATTTCAGATCCTCCTATGATATATATATCAACGAGAACATTGAAAGTAAGCTTGGTATTCTTGGAGCAAATGAAGATGATGATGGTAGTTGTGTTAAAACTAAAATAAAACTGTAATGTACGTATTATGTTTTTTTTAATTCGTAGTCTATTTTCTATTGTTGTTTCATAACTTCTTTTTTTATATATAAATGTATTTGTACTTCTGGAATGTGTATGTTAGGTTATTTTACTTGGATTTTTATAATTATCAATGCAAACCATGACAGTTCAAATAAATATGATGTTAATGTGGTAAATGATGAAGCTTATGCAGATGAAGAGTAGTAAATTCCGATTATCTAATTGTCGATCGTTAGTTTAATTGCTATGGTATTTTTTTTTATATAAGAAGTTCTAATCAAGTGTATATGTTTCGACTATTTAATGTAACCATTTTATCTTATAATGTTAATTTAATGTTAGTTTTATTTGTGATTAATTATACCAAGTTATTTCATTTGTAAAATCAATCATAGTATGAGAAATGTGTGAAGTTTTAAATTGAAATAATCAGAATCGAAAATCTAAGCATTGTTAGACCATACATAATCATAAATGGCATGTATATAATTTTGGGCTTTAGCCCATATTTCATCTGTCTATATTTCATCAGTCCGTTTTGATTTTAATGTAACCGTATGATTCATGCAAACATATGTTATTTGATACATTGTGTTGACTATTATGCTTCGATATTTATAAATATGGTTGAATTTCGTTTGTGATTTTTTTATTTCTTATTAATTTGTCAACCGTGAATAACTAAAGTACATCAAATATATAAATATCTATGTTTCATGAACAATATAACATATCCATCATAGTCTTAAAACATACAATACTAGCACGAATATAACATATCCATCATAGTCTTAAAACATATAATTAACAACACATCTATATAAACTAATAAACTTCATTCATTATGGGAAACATACATAATTTTTATTCCATTATCATTATATTCTGATAATGGGAAACATAAAATACCATAACGAAATAAGTTCTTAATCTAAACTTTTCATCATAGTCTTTAAAACAAATGATTAACACCATTTTTATCAAACTAATTTTTCTTGAAGCAGTTTCATTTTCTTTTTCAATCTTTTCTGGATTTTTGAATACTGCTTCAAGATAGAAATACTCAACTTATGATCCGCTTTTATGTCTTCACATAAGTTTTCGATCATTTCATCCTTCAAATTCTTTTCTAGATAAGCATCCATATCCATACTTTCAAAAGGATTTTTTTGTTTCTTTAGGTGAGAATCATCATCTGATGAAGATGAAGATGAAGATGAGGACATAAAGGGTGATTTAGTTTGTTTCATCTTTTTTGTGGATCTTGATGTTGACATTTTTTTAAATGTTGTTGTTTGTGTGTGTGTTAATGTTTAACCGCCGTATATATAATGAAAATATAGGGTTGCATTCTTTTTTCAAATGGTACAACATTACGAAGCCCAGTTGTTTGCAAAGCCCAATTGTTTGAAAATATCAAATCTACCTATTATGTAGGAATACACGTCGTATATTTTACCTGTTTTGATTTTGATTTTGCATAAAAAAGGAATTTGTAGATAACTTACATAGGAAATATTTGGGAATTAATTGTCGTCAGAAGTATCCCAAACGAGAATCAGCATAGCAACAAAGTTATCAGAAACATAATAACATTTTTGGTAAGCATCAGAAACGAATATGAAGCATTTGTTTATCATCAGCAACTACACGTGGGCCTGATTTTAACTTTGGGCCTGAGTGCATATTATCTTTGCGTTTAGTATCATGGAATCATTTAAACAAAGTATGTTGATTTTAATATTAGTCCTGAGCCCATATTATCTTGGCGATCACTATCATGGAATCATGTAAACAAACTATGTTTCTGATAAGCATTCAACCTAAGCAGAATCATCATAGAAATTCCAATCATTCTTTTTTTTAGAATTTTATTATTTTAATAATAATTAAGTAAGCCAATATTTATAATCATTATATATACTCTCTATCCATAATGAAATATTAGTAATTTTTTCATATTCTATTTTATCAAAAAACCATTACTCACTACTCTCAGTCTATCAACATGAAGGATATGAATGTGAGTAAAAAAAGAAAGATAGATGATCTGGATTAAAAAAAACATGATGATGTTAATAAATATCAGCTAATAAATATAAAAGAAGAAGAACTAGAATCAGGACATAAAGATCCAAAAATAGAAGATGAAGAATGGAATAAAGAAGATGAGGAAAAGAAATATGAGGAAAATGAAGATGAAAAAGATGATGATGAAGATGAATCTGAAGAAGAAGATGAGGAAAATGAAGAAGAAGATAAAGAAGATGATGAAGCCGAAGTAGATGACGGAGAAGATGCCTTTTTTAAACCAATGAAATTTATTGATGATTCTGATGAACAGGATTCTGATTATGATAGATCTCAAACTCTTACAGAGTGTGAAAAGTTTGCATCGAAGTTTGATGGATTGCCTGATCAAGAAGAGGAGCAAGATAAAGATTCTTACGATAATTGTAATTCTGATGAAGACTGATGTTTATGTTTATAATTTTTAAGTTTTATATGTTTTTGAATATTATTATTGTATTAATGTTTATGTTTATATCATCCATGTTTTTATGTATTTTTGTCTTTTATATCGGGTATTATAGTTCTTAGTTCATTATAAGTATTTTACTGCGTATAAGTTTTAAAGTAAAACATAAGTCAAATATTAATGGCGACATGTAACTTCCTATAAGTAGTTTCCAGTTAAATCATTTGAAGAAGTTTAAATTTTTTCTCACAAACCATAATATTCAACATGGCAAATATGAATGAAGAATCTGTCAGATCAACCATTTCCGATTTAAAATATCAAATTTTGAATTCAATTCGTAGTGAACTGGCCAATGCGTCTCACATTTCTGTATGTCTTTCTAAACTCATTTGCCAGATAACAAAGAAAATTCAGTTAAGGGAACTTCTGATAAACGAATTACGTGAGTTACCAAGTTGTAATGTATCTGATAAGGCTATAGTTTTCCTTACCTTATTTCGTGATCAATACATCAACAGGTATTGCAGTATTTGTGGAATTTTGCAAGTTGTAAATCGAAATTTACAAAAAACATCAGCATTTGAAGAAATTCTTAATCGTTTTTGAGTAAATTTAATTTAAATTGTAATAGTATGTTGTGTTGAATTTGAATGCTTCTTTGTTATATATTTTGTAAATTCAATCATGTATCGTTATTGTTGTTATTATTCATATTTTTTGTTGTTGGTTGAATTATGTATTTCTATTTTACTTTATTCATGTCTTATACTTTTTGTATCATAAAATTATTATATTCATTCACCAAACTTAATTCGAATATTTACCATTTATTGATTTGTAGTTCATTTTCGATCCATTTAGTTGTTGAATCAGCATCAAAATATTTTGTTATTTATTTTTTGTTTGAAAGAAAAAATAATCAACAACAAAATTAAAATAGTGCACCCTATAAATACAAGCATGCAATTTGATTATAAAATTGATTATACATATTATGAGTCTCTATACTCACACTCCATGTAACTAGATACCCATCAAATTCCAAGTTTAGTTTCAATCCATAATAAACAATTCAAACTAAACGATTAATGGAATATTAAGATAAATCTAATTTTGTCCATATATACTATTAAGTCGGCTACATGCGTATCACATAATAAAGGATGTAATGATAACTTTTTCGTACTGCGTGCTTTTCTCCTCTGACACTGGTGATGTCACCTGTCAAACAGTTGCACTTTCCAACTTCACACATGATTACATATATATTTCTTTTATTAATATTTAATTAGGCATTACTAAATAACAAAAATTTATTCAATAATAATTAAGTGAAACAAACTCTTTTCCAACGTTATAGTTCCTTGATCACGTCCTTGTAGTAACATTTGTCGCGAATACTTTTGTGTGTTTCATACACTGTCCCCGTTATGTCGTTTACTGTTTTCATATCGACATCTCGCAATATGTTAAAGTATGTAATCGTTTTATCACGAATGGTAGAAGGGTTTAATTTGTGTAGTTCCTCTAGCATCATTTCTCTAGAGATCGTTTTTTCACTTATGTTGATCCCTAGCGTTGTTAGCTGTGTCAACAACTTTAGATCTTCTTGTACCTCATTAAACATGATATTTGTTAATTGTTTTTGTAACATTTTTGATTTTGTTTCATTGTCTATATCTTCACGTGTAGACATCTGTTGTAATGCAGGATTTGGTTGGGTTGATTGATGTTGTTACAAATGTTGAGTTTTCATTGTGCATTATAGGTGTTGTCATAAATATAGCTGTAGTATTGGTTCAAAGACCATTTCCTTTTCTTATTTTTGGGGTGTATTAATTGAATGTTTTATCAATGTAACTCCTTTGTAATATAATTATGAATTGTTCATAATATTTAAATAGTAATCATATATATGTTAAGTTTATGCGTTCAACAATAGTGATTTATGCTTTCAATAATTTAGTAGATACTACCCAAAGACTACGTATTATTCCAAATATAAAAACTTACAAACCATGCAAAATAAACTACGTATTTAAATAAATCATTCAAAATAAGCATTTTTCGATCATGCAAGAACAAAAGCAGAAACATATTGTGCTTTGCGCCATTCTCCCAACCGTCAATCCTTAAGTTCATAAACAACCATTTATTTTTCTCAGACCATGTTTGATTTACATGAATGTAATCAAATCTTCAAATTCACGGTTTTTTTGAGTCTGATTGTTTACTTCCATTAACATTTGCATGATATGCTGAACTCTTTCAATGTCACGTTGTTGAAGCCTGATTATGTTGTCTATAGCAACTTCTTTGGTTGGGCTGAATGGTATGGCACGTAATCGAGCAATTAACGTTTCTCTTCTTCTGACGTTATATTCGATAATTGAGCTCAATGTAGTCAAATAGCGAGACACTTTCAGCTCTTCTTGCGTTTCTTGTCATATTTCTAACACGATCTGATGAGTTAGTGGTGAAAGTGAGTATGGTGCCATTTTAAGGTGTTTTATTTTATGTGTTTAACTTTTAATTAAAATGAGATTGACTATGTGTAGTAGTTGGTTTAAATAAAGGGAGTCTATATATAATTATTTATATTAATTAAATATGATTATAGTTGGTTATATAGATTGTAGTACGTGTATGGTCGTGTATGCATTTACGTGTATGTATTATCATTAATTACACGTGTAGTCTTTGCTTTGCTGGTGGAAATGATATCGCTTCTGATGCTGCATGTTGTGTGTTTGGTTTGAAACTTCTGATGTGATTTTTATAGTAAATATATGTTAAATAATCATAATACTTATATTTTGAATAATATATACAATGTATCAACTTTATTACTAGCCAACTAAAATTAAAGGTATATATTTTATTATAATTTTTTTTTCAACATGCGATTTATCTTATATGTTCATAATGTTTTTCTATTTTGTTATATGGTTTATAAATGATGTTTCTATACAACTATTTTATATTGTATCAGTAAACATAACACATCAGAATAAACAACTTATGTAACAAATTGATTTTAACTGTTATATGATAGGCATAAAATCGATGAAACTTAAACATGATACTATGTTGCTTGGTAGAAAAAAATCAAACAAGAAATATTAAACGAGGTCATTAAACATCAATATTAATCATAAACCATTTACATTGATTCGTCTTAGAAACCACATTGTTTTTGCTTGGTGAAAACATAGATAAACTAGAAATATTAAACAACAATAGAAATTATAATCCATTAGACATTGTTACAATTCAAAACAAAAAGCTTTCACCATTGTGTTATTCACATTTCTATGATTTCCTTGAGCATATCCATTTTCTGATTCACAAGTACTCTCATCTTCATCAGCATATCTGTAAGTTTTGTCATCTTCTCACAATCTTTTTCGTTTAGCAGAACAAGGTATAGGTGTGCGTACTGATGGAGTCTGGTAAGTGGTAACTTTAGGATTTCTTCAATACTTTCTTCTCTCTGATCTCCATCTACCAACAATTCTCTTAGAAGGGTTGTTATACGATTAATAGTCTTCCTATCAGCATCAATCTCTTCGTTAAGTCGATCAATAATTTGTTGCTTTAGAGCCATTTTGTTTTATGATAATTCTATAGCAATAAAGTAGGGTTTTTATTTTATTTTGTTTAGATTCTGATCCAGTGTGTGTTGCGTATATATAATGGTTGTGAAAGTAAGTTGGATGGTTTGTTTCTTTAACCGTTTGACACGTTTTGAAGAATGTGAAATGTTAATTAAATGTAAAATATGATTAGTGTCGTTTTGTTATCATTTTTATTTTGAATATATTTCTTATTAAACGTTATAATAGTAGCTATAACTGTTGTTGATGTGACGTGACTCTTCTTTTAGACGCTATTGTACACGTTATTTTGGTAAAAGTCATCTTCAAATCTTATGATATATTCATCGAACAAAACTCATTTTAATAAGTTATTAATGTGACATTTTTTTACTTCTGATGCTATTTAGTTATATTTTTATATATCAGAAATGTGTTGACATTAAACACTTCAAACAATTTTATAGAATAGTCTTAAATCTAATATGTTATACGTTTTCACTTACATTATAATTAATTATTTTATAACTTTTTCAATATTGTATTTTTTAATTCTTATGTAATAAATAAATATAACTCATTTAAATTATATTCATTTGATACTTCAAAATTAAAGCATACATCATGAAAAATTAGAGAAACTTGATTCAAGAACATTAAAGATAGCGACGAATGAATTAACAAACAACACAAATATTATTAGTTATATGACATATTTCACATTATTTTCTTCGTATTTTCAAGAGAAAATATGCTTAAGATTCTGATGTTCTGACCTATGTCTTTCATAATCTTCCATTGGATCTGCAAGGGGCTTTCAGTTCTTCCTCATCTAATTTTGGATCAAGAGCTTTTGTTTTGTTACTTAAGATCTGAGTCTTTTACCTTTTCGAGAGACGGAATGAAAAGACTAGTCTCCTTTTCACCATTTTGAATCATTCTTCAATGATTTAGTCAGGATGGTGAGATCTGCATTTCCTGTCTGCTTCATGGTTTACTTGATTGAGCATCTTGAGTTGAAATGCTATGTCGTTTGACATTTTTTTTTTTTTTTAGTTGGAAGATAATGTTGTTTTGTGGTTTATATTTTGTTTATAAGTTCACTCTAAAATTTCTATGTTGAATGATAGTATATATAGGCGAGTTTGTTGGTCGTTTTTATATTTAGAATATGCAATATATGTAAAAGTAGTTTATGAGGCTTTTCTGTTGTATCTGATACCTATTCTGGTAGTTGTTGATGGATTATTGGCCCAAATTCAAATAATGTGGCAAAGTATTAGCCCAGTCCATTATAAACATGTAATAATAGATAAGGGTGTTTTGTACCATACGTTTAATAAGGCTTGCGGCTTTAGAAAGTCACATTCTATAGTTTGGTAGCTTTTTTTGGACTGACAAAGCGGGTTTGATGCCAAAAATTTAATCCTAGGTGGTGTGGGGGTGGGATTTAGATGGGATTTAGTATTATGTAATCAAGCATTAATTTTATTTCTCAAAGTTTCCTCAGTCACAAAAATTTGATCGTTCGTTTATTTTTATGACGGGTTTTTAATTTTTATAATATATTTTATTTCAAATGTATTTAAAAAAAATACTATTCAATACTTTCTTCTCTCTGATCTCCATCTACCAACAATTCTCTTAGAAGGGTTGTTATACGATTAATAGTATTCCTATCAGCATCAATCTCTTTGGTAAGTCGATCAATAATTTGTTGCTTTAGAGCCATTGTGTTTTATGATAATTCTATAACAATAAAGTAGGGTTTTTATTTTATTTTGTTTAGATTCTAATCCAGTGTGTGTTGCGTATATATAATGGTTGTGAAAGTAAGTTGGATGGTTTATTTTTAAAACCGTTTGACACGTTTTGAAGAATGTGAAATGTTAATTAAATGTAAAATATGATTAGTGTCGTTTTGTGATCATTTTTATTTTTAATTTTTTTGAACTTACATTTTTATTTTTAATATACTTCGTATTAAACGTTATAGTAGCTATAACTGTTGTTGATGTGACGTGACTCTTCTTTTAGACGCTATTGTACACGTTATTTTGGTAAAAGTCATCTTCAAATCTTATGATATATTCATCGAACAAAACTCATTTTAATAAGTTATTAATGTAACACTTTTTAACTTCTGATGCTATTTAGTTATATTTTTATATATCAGAAATGCGTTGACATTAAGCACTTCAAACAATTTTATAGAATAGTCTTAAATTTAATATGTTATATGTTTTCACTTACATTAGAATTAATTATTTTATAACTTTTTTAATATTGCATTTTTTTAATTCTTATAACATAAGTTGTAAATAAAAATAACTCATTTAAATTATATTCATTTGATACTTCAAAAATAAAGCATACATCATGAAAAATTAGAGAAACATATTCAAGAAACATAACTACTAATAGCGACGAATAATTAACAAATAAACACAATAATTATTAGATCCATGCCATATTTCACATATTCTTCATATGTTCACAGAAAATATGCTTAAGATTCAGATGTTCTTATATGTCTTTCATAATCTCCATTGGATCTGCAAGGGATTTCAGTTCTTCCTCTCTAATTTTGATCAAGAAGGCTTTTGTTTTGTTACTCAGATCTGAGTCTTTTACCTTTTCGAGAGACTGAATGAAAGACTGTCTCCCTTTTCCATTTTTAATCATTTCTTCAATGATGTTAGCCACGGATGTTGAGATCTGCATTTCCCTGTCTGCCTCATGGTTTACTTGATCGAGCATCTTGAGTTTGAATGCTATGTCGTTTGCCATTTTTTAGTTGGAAGATAATGTTGTTTTATGGTTTATATTTTGTTTATAAGTTCAGTCTAAAATTTCTATGTTGAATGTAGTATATATAGGCGAGTTTGTTGGTTGTTTTTATATTTAGAATATGCAATATATGTAAAAGTAGTTTATGAGGCTTTCCTGTTGTATCCGATACCGGTTCTGGTAGTTGCTGATGGATTATTGGCCCAAATTCAACTAATGTGGCAAAGTATTAGCCCAGTCCATTATAAACATGTAATAATATAAGGGCCCATTTGGTACTTAACTTTTAAATGGTTTGGGCTCATAGAAAATCACATTCTATAGTTTGGTAGCTTTTTTTGGACTGACAAGAGGGTTTGATGCTAAAAAATTAATCCTAGGTGGGGGGTGGGATTTAGTATTATGTAATCAAGCATTAATTTTATTTCTCAAAGTTTCCTCAGTCACAAAAATTTGATCGTTCGTTTATTTTTATGACGGGTTTTTAATTTTTATAATATATTTTATTTCAAATGTATTTAAAAAAATACTATATGTGTGTAATAATTATTTTTTTTCCCATTTACTTTTTTCAAAAACTACATCAAATCTTAATCCAATTCCAGATTCAATTCTTAATCATAAACCCATCTACAACCAAAAGGGCCCTAAAACTGCCCGTTTTACCGAACGGGTTTAATGCTAGTTTATGTTTTTTCTCACCTCCCGTTAATACACTAACCACTATTTCGTTATATCTTCAAAATTTGTGTTAATTAAAAATAAATGGCCAAATTGACAATTATCAAAAAGCAATATACTCGTTACCAGAATTTGCATCAAGGATATCTAATTGAGACCATGATCAGGTTTCTTAAAGCACGAGCATGTATCGGATTCAGTATATCTGAAATTGCTTCGGTAGTATTCAGATGTAAGACATTTGCTTTTGACTTATATAAACCTAGAACTAAATAGTTTTTTAGAATGATATGAAACATGTATCCCCCTTCAAATAATTTATCCATTGTCATTAGAGTATTAAATATAAACGATATGTTTTGTAAATTAATTTTTTTCCTCCCATATATGTTTTCAACGTCTCTGCTACATGTATATCCCTGCACATTTGTGCATAGGCCATACAAAATAAATAGCTTAAATTTCATATATAAGCATTTGTGGATTTTTGTTGCTTTTAGATCTCATTTTGTTGTTGGTTGTTAACTGTTGTGATTTGGCATCAGTCTTCCGGTTCATATCGAAATAGATATGGACGGAATATGGACGGAACCAGGACCAAATATAACCGGGTGCATAATTTTTTTTTGAATCGTAATACTAGAAACACATTTGGATAGACTGGGTGCATTTAAGATGACTTTAAGAAAAATCGATGTTTTACAAAATTTAACACTGCATCTTAAACATCTATGGGGTTCCTGGGAACCTGCGAGAACCTCCCTGGTTCCATCCCTGGAAACAGACGAGGAATTTTCATCCTTGGAGAAATTTGATATTGTTTTTTGGATAATTGTCAATTTGGGTCATTCATTTTTAATTAACACAAAATTTGAGGATATAACGAAATGGAGGTTAATGTGTTAACAAGAAGTGAGAAAACACCTAAATCGGCTAGAAAAAAAAATTAACCGCCTTTATGTGCAAGAAAAAAGTGGAGTACTTTGATTAGAAACAGACCTAAAGTTTAGTGCATTTTTATATAACCAACTGGGCTAGCTCAGTTGGACACCAAGGGTATCATTTGGTATGTGAGTTCCCCACCAACTTAGAGGTTGTGGGTTCAAGCTTTGCTGAAGGCATGCGTAAATTATATTGTGACTTGTAAGATATGTGGTATAAGTTGTGAAAAAAATTGTCGTTTAAAAAAAATCATTTTTATGTCATTTACCCCTTTTTTTTCTTTTATATCACGAATTAGTCGACTACTAAAATAAAAAATGTGAGAAACTTTGTCTCGATTACTATATTATTTTTAACCAAACTTATTATTATAAACTCTAAAAAAAGTAAAAACTAGTTAAGTAAAAATTAAACTGATATTTTATATAATAATAATAATAATATATACAATAATAATAATAATAATTTTCTTTAACAGTATATTTTTTTAAGTATAAAACAACCAACTTCAAAACCCAATTCTTAACCACTTCTAAGGTTATGAACTAACAGCGACAAATATTACCCGCCTAAAAAATCATTTCAAGTATCATGGCATTTTAATTGGTAAGCAAAACAAAAACAATTAAGCTGTGTTTGTTATGAGGTATTTAAACGTGGGGTTAGATTAAAAATTTGTTTGATTAAGAAAGATATCTTAGGCTAAACGTAATGAGAGCAAATCTTTCGGTCGGTCGTCCCATGTGTCACTAGGGGAACGTGTCCCCTCCCATTACGCAAACAACGCGTCTAAGGAGACCAAATCAATTCATTCGGTCTCACACACGACCGAACAAATTGAGAGAATTTAATCAAAAAAAGTAGTCGTTGCCCATTTTAATGTTTACGTTTGAATTTTAAAGAAAAAAAATTAACCCTTTTTATTCTCTATAAAACCCCACATTTTCTTTTCTATTTTCACATATATACACTTTTTATCAAAAACACACACTACAAACATTATGTCTCAAATGAATTTCGAGAACTTATTTTTCTATGATACGGATGATGAAGCGGAAGTGAATAGTTTAGTCTGCGGTTTTTTAAGAGACGGTGCTTTGGTTATTCAAGCATATACTCCTACAATCCGAAAATACCAACGAAACCATATTGTTAGAGATCGTTACGGTGCTCATGACCGTCTAGTGCATGCTTACTTTGCTAAAGAACCATTTTACAACGAATATTTTTTTGTAAACGATTCCGAATGGACTGACCACTGTTCACACGCATTGTTCGAGAATTGTCTGACAACTGCCCTTTTTTTCAAGAAGGTCGTGATGCTGTTGGAAAAGCTGGCATTTCCGCTTTAGTGAAGTGTACCTCCGCGATTCGCCAACTAGCATACGACGCCGTTCCAGATTCTCTAGACGAATATTTACAAATCGATGATAAAACTTCTCGTGATTGTTTGATGGCTTTCTGTAACGGGGTTATGGAGTTATATGGCGAGGAGTTTTTGCGAAGGCCTACGCAAACTGACGTCGAAAAAGTCTACGCTTTTCACGAGGAAAAACATAGGTATCCTGGTATGATAGACATCATAGACTGTACAAAATGGCCGTGGGCTCAATGCCCACAAGCATATCGTGCTCAATTCAGTAGAGGTGATTCCGAGTCAGAGCCATTCATTTTATTAGAAGCGGTTGCCTCACAAGATTTATGGATTTGGCACGCTTTCTTTGGAGTTGCAGGGTTGAACAATGACGTTAACGTTTTACGTTAATCGACTGTTTTAAATGATCTTAAAGTAGGAAAAGCACCAGAGGTTTCATTTGTGGCTAACGGCGTGAATTATAAATGGGGATATTATCTTACTGACGAGATATATCCAGAATGGGTTGTTCTTATGAAGTGTATTTCGCAGCCAGGGTCAAATGATGTGAAGCAAATAAGATATAAGCAAGCGCATGAAGCAGCAAGAAAAGATGTGGAACGAGCGTTTAGCATGCTAAAGAAAAAATGGGTTATCGTAAGAACTCCTGCACGGTCTTGGAGTCTTAAAAAGATTACGCATTTGATGTACACTTGCATCATATTACATAATATGATTCGCAAAGAAAAAAAAGGCGATATCTCCCGACTATTATCCAAAGGAACAACATCGTGAAGATGATCCCGTAAGATCGGCACAAGATAGGCTACGAGTTATCAGAGAAATACACGACGAAGAAACTCATCTTAGTCTTAAAGCCGATCTAGTGGAACACATTTGGCATCGAACAAATGCACACTAATTTATTGTAATATTTTATTTCCGTATTTTTATATTTTTTCCGTATTTTCTTTCGTGTATTTTTATTTCTATATTTTAATTTGTAATGTTTAATTATTAATGTAATGTTTTT
>BQNB010001070.1:0-99952 GCA_026074375.1 Tanacetum coccineum
GAGTAGTAAATGAATAACAGATTGTTGAAATGTACTTAAACTGTTTATATTAGCAGTTTCGTTTTTATGTTTTGTGTTTTTGGGACCGGTCATCTCATGAGGCGCGGAGCTTAAGGGTTTATTTAGCTAGACCGAATTTGATTATTTTTTTAGCAAAATAAATCAGGTGGTATTCGTTTATTTGCGGCTCTTCAATTCGGTTCTATTTTTTTATCATTTTTTAATACATTAGTGTAGCTTAGAATAAAATGTTTTGCTTTGCTTATTTTATCATTATGCGTAGTGAGTAGTTTAATTAGTGCTTGTTAAGTGATAATGTGAATTGGGAATTAAGTGTGGATTTCAAAAAGGCTAGTTAATTAATAATATTCGATTATTTAGATTTGTAGTTTGAATGTTTTAAAGGGCAAAAATCTAGAAAAATAGTCAAACTACACATCTAGTAATTAATATCTTTTAAGAGGTTTTTGTCAAAATAAACCAACGTTGTTAGATAATTATATTTTCTAAGGAAATTAATTCGTTAATAAACCTTAATTCACACTTAATGAACTTTTCACTTCACTTAGCAAGCATTTTCGTTTTATAAATCTTTTAGATAATTTTTAGCATAATTCTCGTAGTTTAATTGTTCAGTATAATTCTAGTATTATTATTAGTATAATTTTCTTAGTATTAAAAATAGATTTAAAACCAAAAATCTTAAAAGATAATCAAGCATTTTTCTTCAAAACATTAACATGGATTTCAATTCATCTCTCACCGTGGATACGACACTTGGAAGATAGATTATTACTTTTCCTAAAGTAATTTTCTTATCTAACGGGATAAACTATATATATAATTACGACACGCGTTTGCCGTTTACCAAAAAAATGGCGCCGCTGCCGGGGAGAGGTGTACCATTTTCACATGGTGTTTGAAGTTAGTGCCCTGAAGATCATTTCGTCTTGAAAGTTTATTTTCGTATAAATATTAAAAATATAAAAAAACAAAAAAAATTAAAAATATAAAAAATCCAAAAATATTGTATTTTTCTATTTTATTTTCTCACAAGGGTATCTGGACATAGGAAAGCTGAACACGAATTGACGGCTTAATCAGGAAGATAGTAACTTACCGATTCACTCTTACCGTGTTGTCTACTTTGAGATGCTCTGGTAATGAGAACGGCTAGTGCAGCTGCGAAACCCTGTCAAGGAGATTCTTTGGAATTCTACCTGATCACAAGCAGTATTTATACTTGAAATAACGGGGAAACCGTGTTGTTACAACTATTCGACGAAGTGACAAAGCAACTTTCGTTCCATACTATATGTTGTTTATCACTAACAAACATTTCATGCAGGTTTCCTGACGGTGGTAGCTGTTTTCTGATGACAAGTCGAAGCCAATACCACATGCTCATACTCGATCGACAAATATAAAGACATCATGAGAGCTCAAGTACAATTTTCAAGACTTCCGCTACTCTGATACCATACGTCTTTCTTGAAGCGACGAAGTATTAAGTTGATACCACACGTCCTCCATAAATGAACAAAAGTGTTAAGTTAAAGAATATCAAGAAAAGTGGTTACACACGCTTTCCTACATCAAGATACCAGTATGAGATGTTGGTACGGAGTTACAAGATCACAAAAGGCAAAAGGATCACGAAGTGATGATAAGAGATTATGCTGGGTTGTTGATCTCAAGAGTTTCAAGATCACATTCCTATCAGTCAAAGATGCAAGTCAAAGCCTTAAGTCATAAGATCACTACAACTATATACACCATGTTAATGATTGAAGTTAAAGACTATGAGCTCAAGACTAAAGTCAAAGCGTAGTATGCTAGGTTTAAGTTTTTGTAAATTAAAGTGACCTCCCTTAGGGGGAGATTGTTAGAAACACGAAAAGTATTGGTCACTACCAATATAGTTAGTCATAGCTCATAAAAGTAATCATATGTAATGTTAGTAAGCTAACCGGGCCAAAGACACATGGAAAGCCCAAGTGTAAGCCCATGGCCGGTTTAGCATGGAGTATTTATACCCTATCCACACATGGAGAGGGTGTTTGGTTGTTCATTTTTCTCACACACTTAATCTAATATTCTCTTCTTTGTTTCTCTCTCTAAGTGTTCATCCAACCACCTCTTTCTCTCTTTAAAAACTCTAAACGAATTCCATACTATATGTGCTAAGATATTCTACAACCAACAAGTTATTAACCGTCGTGGCTAAACCACCAAGTATAGGACCCTCTTCTCCATACTCTCAAACCCATAATCAATAATGAAAAGAAACAACACAAAACCCAACGATTAGCGACAAGAAGAAGAAAGAAACCCTAAAAAACTAGGGTTTTGTTAACAAGAGAATATGCGCCCTAACCAGCCTCCATTATTAATGATAACAAATAATAGTAATGAATAGGAATTAATGCGCGAATATATAACCTAAGTAGAAAAAGTGACGAGACCTAAAAGTAATAAACTGAAAACCTAAACCTAAAAGATCATCAACCAAATAAAGAGCAGTTAAGGTGATAAAATAAAATGATTAATTAACAAAAACATGAGCATTATAAGGCATAAGATCAAATTAGATAGGATTAAACGATCAGTGGCATTGGGAGGGGGGAAAGAAAAGCTCTTTTTTTTTATGGTTTAGATATTTTCTAATCCAATTTAACAATAAGATCTCCTATATTATATTTATAGTGTGTTAATCCTTATCCAATAAGGAAACATAATTTGAGTCTAAACATAACTCTTATATTTAAACAGTGTCTTTTAATACTATTAGGAATTCAAAAAAGTCTTGGTCACTTCTAATATGCTAGTTCGTAGCTCGTAGTTAATTAAATGTAACAAGTAAGCTAACCGGGCCTAACTATAGAAAGCCCATAGTAGGCTGACCCATGTATGTACTATAAATACTCTCTCCACACATGGAGACGGTGTTGGTTTTCATTCTATCATATGCACATTTCTTATTTCTCTCTCTAGAAAACCTTCCAACCTTTCTTTCTCTCTTTAAGTCTATTCGTGTAGATCTAGGTGTGTGATGTGTTTAAAAAGCTTTAAATTTATAACACTGAAATTACCGATTTATTAAATGGAAATCTATCCGTCCAAATTAACACATAAAAATATATAATATATAAATATGTAATAATAAGGATAGAAACAATTATAGTATAGTATAGTATTTCCGTCGGTTTCTAGAAAAAACGCTTTTAACCAAAGCGATATCAAAAACCTTTCGGGTCGTTTCCTCGACGAGAGGTGAATGGAAATCTAAGTTCGAGTTGTAATTCAAGCTTGAATAGCATAAAAGTTTTTGGTTTGGTTTTCTAAATCTACTAAAAAGGAAAGCTAAACTTTTGGTTTTACTAATTTTTTTTTATACTAAAAAAAAATAAACTAATATTCAAATCTATAAGATTATTCTAAAATAATGATCTAAAAATATAAATGACTAAAATGCTTGCTAAGTGACGTGAAATGTTCATTAAGTGCGGGCTTAGGTTTAATGAATTAAAATGACAAGTTAAATGAAACGCTTAAAAATAAATGACAAGAAATTAAATTGCATTAAAAGTAAATAACGGTATTTAAATCGAAAAGACAAAACTTATGACTAAATATATATATATTTTTTAAATCTTTTCAAACCCGCACTAAATTCCAAATCATAATCATCTTAACAAGCATTAATAAATTACTCACTACTCATAATAAATTAAACATACATTTACAACAAAATTAAATCTTCACTTAGAATGGAAATTTTAAAACTATATTATAAAATGATAAAATTAAAAACTACCTAATTAATGAAAAATAAGGGGTAGAAATGAAACGAATTGTTAAGGACCGCAAGGTAAACAGATAACACTGATTTATTTAGCTAAAAACAAACTAATCAAATTCGGTCTAGCTAAATAAACTTATGCCTCCGAGCCTCATGTGATGACGGTACCAAATATTCTTCACAATCACACAAACCATGTGAATAAGAGAACGATCATATTTACATTTCATACACTTTACAATTTTGGTTCCTATTTCTATTCCAACGAGAGTCACATAAGTTAATATTCCCAACAATAAAAATGAATGGACTATACAATGTAATTGGTCTTGCTGTCTCTACATTCAGATTTTAAATTATGATTAAGTGACAAATACTATATACAAAACTATTACGAATTCTCAAATGCGTTCTAGAATGAAACTAAACCAGCTATATACCATAACGATAATCATTACTAGACACCAGATCTTTGATGAACCAAAACTCAAGATACAAAGTGATGAAAAAACTAATATAGAAATCATATGATTATACAATAAAATTTAATTTTAAAAAACTTATTTTTGAGAAAACCGATATTTTATAAAGACTATTGACTATATATGCTCTCGGATTATTCAAGAGTCCCAAGTTATTAATAAGTGCGTAACTAATACTCGTGGGGGGGGGTGGGGGGGGGGGGGGGGGCGCCCAAACTTTTTACAAATGAATAGAGTAGACACAATAAGCATCTTATTCAACGAAAATGAGTAGAAAGTTTAAACCCAAAATATTTGGATATTAAGCTACATCTCAAGGTTCGAATAAGCTAGAAAAAACTTAATTCCGAATAGAAATAGTCCTAAGGATAAAACTCAGCTTATTTAATGATAGCTATCGAAAAAGAAAAAGAAAGAAAGAGATGCAAGAATAAGCTATAAGAATAAGTGAAACAACACCATCTTCATTTCATATCAATAAGCCACAATCGGTTTACAACAAGCTAAGAATATGCGGGTACAAAAATAAGCTGGGACAAAGAAATAAGCCAAAAATTAATTGAGACAACTACTACTTTTTTTTAAAAAAACTACAAATGAAAAAAATGAAAAAGACATACGTAAAAAAATCTATACCTACTCCTACACTCTAACAGCCAAAAATGTGGGGGAACAGATCCATTTATAGCCAAAAGTGAGGGGTCATTCTTGTAATTTCGTCCCCATGATTAGATAATGAATGATCAATATATTGGCTTGTTTTTAGTGTCACCACGGATCGAGTCGTCGCTTAGTAGATGATCTACTGAGAGGTGAGCCACGTTGTCCATTTATTTCTCGGCTTCATTCAAACGCAACTATTTTCTATGTAGGATAATTCTTTCAAATAAGAAATGAATATGAAATGACTTTTATACGATCTTTGCCACTGTGTCATCGTTTCATTGTCAACTCTCAAAATTGAGGCTTCATTCAACGTGAGCTCAAATGGATATGTGCTGCATGTGACATGAAGTCCACATGAATCTTCCATCAACCACTTCTTTTTTTCATTTTTCGTAACTATATTGTATTTGAGCTTTTGATAGGCTTTTGGGCTGGTCTGGCCCGTTAAGTAGGTTACGGACTGGCCCAATAAGATCCGAGGGCATCGCTGAACTCGTTTTTTCGTGCTCTTTAAAATCCCGTGCTCGGTTTCGTCCGGCTTTGTCTTTATTTTTGTCTTTTTCTTGATATCCGTACCTGCACATACACAAACACAAAAACAAGCATATATTTGCCATTTTAATTATGTTTTTGGTCATTTGGGGTTATTTTTCATGGTAAAATATATGTATAAAATAGCGAATACCAAACACACCGAGTAAAAGTATAACCAACGTATGTAGTTTAATATTTTAGGTAAGACCAGTCATCCACAGGGATTTGATTGTGTTCTATAATGCTAGTTAAAATTAACTTTTACCCCACCCTTTTTTAGGATTACATGATGCTGGATTCAATAATGATGATGATGATACTGGATAGCTTCTTATTATATTCTTATGCAATGGTGTTTATTTGCGATCTCAGATTCGGACTTTACTTATAAAAATGTTTTCATCAGAAAAGTTTTATCACAAAATTAACTTATTTAACTTAATATTAGTTCTAGTTATTTCGATCAAAAATGTGTCATCTCAAATAATCTAGTTACTATCTATACAACCCCAGGGGGTTTGTTTATCAAATAAGTCAAGCGGATTTCTCCTTTCAAACGATAATGACCATTGACAAATACTTCTAATAACTATTTAGTGTAAACGGGTCTTTTGACACTTTATAACCGTTATGTAGATTTACAATCAAATGTTGATAATCAAAGTTGATAAGATTAGACACGATAGGATTTCAATATAAGCTTAAGATTAAAAAGATCGCAACTACACCAAAAGCTTAATCACTATATTAACATTCCTCCCGATTAGTCATCGAGAGATTTAGCCTCTCATGGCTACAAAGTTCATAACAAAATAATGAAGATTAAACTAATGAAAATACTATGCCCAAGTAAGAATATGGATTAAACTCTACCCGTTACAAGTATCGAATCTTACTACAACCTTTATTCACTAAATATTATGATGATGTTCTTTGTTCTTCGTCTTTGAATTCAGGGATTTGGAAGGATATTTGAGAGATATTGAAGTGAGGATGTGTGTGTGGGATATCTCAAATAGTGTGAAATCCGTCCCAATTTATAGGCTGAGAAGGGGTCTAAGTGTGGCGTACATACTAAAATGTGCGGCATAAATTAGACTTTGCTCGGTTCAAACGTCATTAATGCTGGTTGAAAAAGTGAGGCATTTTTCTTCACTTGTTAGATTACTTAAGCGGAATAACACTAAAAAATGAGTGCTGGGTTTTTGGTGATGCAGTTACAGGAGGTCATGTGGATTATTTCACACTATTATTCAAATGATTTGTATAAGTTAAAACCCCCTGCGTTAGTAAATAATGGTCAAGCACAAGTTATAGAGCTACTAAATTAGGTTCATCATATTAATTTTCAACCATCACCAATGTTCCAGAAAAGAGGGATAAATTAAATATACACTGCCCGTAGTAAGATGAGACACTTGCAATTGCATTCAAAACCTTAACACGAAAAGATAAAGGTAAAAAAATTATATTAGGTATCAAAGGTGGATACCTAAATTTTAAAGGTTTAATTCTCACAATTTAGTGGACTGGTTTTGTGCTAGTTATAGTGTCAATCCTGTTGGATTTGCCTTACTAAGAGTATACATTTTTAGGTTTCTGGAAAGAAAAGCATATATGTTAGTTTTTAAAGATTTTTCATAAAATATCAGTGAAATTTTGCTAAATTACAAGGCAAAACTGGAGGCGATATGAATTAATTTTTTTCTATTGGTACCTCTCAACACTTAAGTTGAGCATTGCCCTCAATGTGAGAACTGATAAAAATAAGGAAAATTAAGGGAAAATGGTACTTCTCCAGAATAGATATATAGCTTTTAGAGAGCTTGTCTTTGAGCAAATGCCATAATTTTCCAGGTCTATATTACTGATTCGCTAGAATCTATATATACGTAATTATAAAATATAATATATGATGGAAATTTACCAATTTACCCTTGAGGACAAAGGTGAAAAGAAATCTTCACAAATATATATAATAATACGTATATAAACAAGAAGTTATGATTCAGGGTCGTTATCCCCAGACGACTTGTGAATTGAACCACGTTGATGTTCGGACAATGATTTGAATTGAAGACAAAGATTGATTTTGATTATCTACCTTTAAGAATTAAATTTAACAAATTATAACAATTAAGCACTAAGACAAATAACGGGAAACTAAAATTTAACTAAAAACGCAAAATGGGACCTCTAATCGGAGGTCAAAAACCCTAAATTGCTAAAATTAAAACCTAAACTTGAATTTTTTCTTTTAAATGACACTTTATTTTGATATTATAAGTAAGTTTAAAGAAAACTAAAACAAAAACGGAGTTAATATGAGCGTTAAAACACGAAAAAACGAGAACGGGAACGAATCCCGTTCTTTAAAAATCGAAGTTT
Source organism: Tanacetum coccineum (assembly GCA_026074375.1). Lineage (NCBI taxonomy): Eukaryota > Viridiplantae > Streptophyta > Magnoliopsida > Asterales > Asteraceae > Tanacetum > Tanacetum coccineum. The sequence continues at coordinate 7,873 of BQNB010001070.1, forward strand.
TGCAAATTAGACCCTATGAAAGCAAAACTAATTTTCCTATGAACTTTATGATAGAAGAAAATTTTCTAAAAAAAAATTATATTCTTTTTAGATGTATTATCTATCTTTTATGATTTTTTATGTTTTTATTGATAATATATGTTTAAAATACTAAAACGAAACTATTAAAATTCTGAAAAATTACAGAAAATAGCTTATACTAATTGAAACCTAGGAAAAATAAGTTATGAACACACATTTATCAGTAAGTCACGAAATAAGCTGAAACAACCTTAGTATGCTTATAGGGACTATAAGTGTATATAGAATAAATGTTGCAAGTGTATATCGAAAAAGACCCAAGGGCGCAGTGTAGTGTGTGTGGTGTTATATAAAGGGGTTGAGGGTGTTTGAGTCGGGGATCGAGTCTTGGCTCACCACGACTCCTCTTTCTCCCCCTCTTTTTTTTGAAAACTATAAAAGCAAAATTATTAAGCTACTAAAAATAAGCATTTTTAATAAAAATAACTTTTTATGAAAAGCCCTAAATAAGCTAAAAAAATAGCTGAAAACTTGATCACGAAAACTACTTAGCTAACTCTTTTTGGCTTTTTTCTTAAACTAAATAAGCTAGAATATCTAATAAGGCTAAAAATTAAGGACTATATAAGCTATAATATGCTTAAACCTAAACTAATGAGCTCAAATAGAATAAAAAAATAAGCAAGTAATAAGCTAGAAAACTAAATAAGCCTAGTCTTAAAGTCAATTACCAAACAGTCCTTAAGGACACTTTGAGCTTAATTTTGAGTTATCAAATAAGCACCCTATGAAGTGAAACTTGGTTTTCCTAAAAACTTGGCTTAAACTCTATTAGAAAATGCTTTTCAAAATAGCTTAAAGCAACAAGAACTTATTAAAAAGAGCTTGTGAAATAGGCTATTACAGGAAGTAGGCTTTTGAAAGCTTAAAAACTGAATTTTACTAAAATAAGCACACAGTCCTCAAATAAGCACTATTTTAAAAACCTAAATGCTAATCTAGAATAGCCTATAATGTCTAGAAGATAAGTCTAATAAGCTTAAGTAACCTACATTATCTAAAAGCTAACTGATATAATGATCTAAATCAATAATTCAGGAGATAACTCTTAATAGGCTCAAATAATTAATGTAAGTAAAATTGCCTAATAGCTACTTTAGGGAAGCTAAGCTTATGAAAAAACTTTATCTACCTAATATTAAGCTACAAATTAATTCTTAAAAAACAGTTCATTAAGCTAAAAAAACCTAAAATTAGAAAACTTAAGGAACCACTTACTACTGTTTTTTGTTTTTTAGAAATTTATATTGACTTTGAATGCTAAAATAACTAGATTATAAGTTAGAAATTTAAAAGCAAGATAATCTATAAAACCTATATGTAAAACTATTAACCTACTGAAATTTTACCTTATTTCAAAACCTTCTTATGTAGCTTACTAGTGATCAAAGACAGTATGCAATTAGGAACTGCAGAGTACTTATCTGATGCACTTGACAATTAGGTAAAACCCAAATGAAATTGACCTTAATGGTCAAACCTGCATTTGACACACCCAATGAGTGTAAATGAACACTTAGCAAACAATATCCAGGCTCAAAGAAGCTTGTATCAAATTTTTCTAACTAGCTTAAAAAGAGAAATCTCCCTAGGTGCAAAACTTAAATAATAACCACTTAACTCAATAAAATTATAGAAATCTAATTATGAAAAGACTTTTATCTATCTGATTTAAAAGTTGATTTTAAAACTAGTGCACAAACTTTTATCAACCATTTTTGACTTTTGAAGGTCAAATTCAACAAATCCAAACACTCCTTTAAACATATGAAAACTCAATTTAGCTTATGAAAATGAACCTTAATAATTGAAACTTGAAAACCAGATTATAATAAGCTAATGTTAATCCTATTAAGCAAATTTAAATTGACTAATAAGCAAAATCTATAAGCTAAAGCTAAAGTAGTATTTTTGGTTTTTAGTGGTTTTTAAGACAGATTATGAAACTATAATACTAACCTAATGACTAAGCTTGAGAAACAATTATCTATTATAATAAGCATTTATAAACTAATTAAAATAGCTAATAAGCAACTAAATAAGCAAACTAAGCAATTAATAAGCAAGGACAGTATTAAGCTAATAACTAGAGAATAGAAAAAAGAAAAAGGAAATAAAACCTGAAACCTAGTAATCAGGAGGTAGAGCTCAGCAAGAGCTTATGTCTACAAGCTCTGGCTTATTGTTAATAAGCCAGTATAGTCCAATGAACTCTTCCTTTTCTAGTTCATCATCCAAAAGCTCCAAATCCAATAAGCAAAGGTATTCAACTGATTTTTATAGTTTTAGTAGATTAAGTGACTAATTGAGCTCAATTACAAGCTTAGAGACTTGTAAAAGCTTATTGAGAGCTTATCAAACAGTAACAATAACATTTGAGTTCTATAAAAGTTTTAAGGTAAAAGCAAATTGTGTAAACTTAAATTTGATTTTATTAATACTTGAATTTGATTACAATGCTTAAGAAAAATAGATTACAAGAGATTTAAAAGAAAAATTACATTTTAACTAAAAACTAAGTAAACTAATTTAACTAAAATTAATCTGGGAAAAGATATTCTTCATGTGTGTGAGGAATGAGGCTATTTATAGCCTTAAGTAGATCCTTCTAGGTCCTTAGGTCTCTGCACGCTCCTTCCAATCTTGTCCGTACATTCCTTCAATGATTGGAGAACTACTCTTGGCCGTTAGATCAATTTCAAGCTCACACGGATTGCCAGTGTGGCAATCCGTGATGTGATCAGGTCGTTGCATTCTTTGTGAGTTACCCTCAAGTGTATTAGCTTTATTTCCTGTGCTTTTTCATGTCCAACGTGTCATCATTCTATCGTGTCTCCACATTAAGTGTTTGGTTGACGTATAACTTGCAAGGTGTACCTTATCCCTTGTGAAATAATTTTTAAGGCTTTTGACACATCTGTTTTTAATAATAATTTTCATTGCCTTTGATTGACCCAATGGGGTTAAACCGGGGGATGAGGGGTGAACAGTAAAAACATAAACTCGCGCCTTTTTTTAACTGAAAAGGGGGATAGGGGTGAAGTTTAACTTTTTGGTTGACCCGGGTTATAACTTTCAGGCTTATAAAGGAATTGGGCCATGGGATGGGATTGGGCTTTGACTTTGTGTTTTGTTATAAAGAGGTTAACGGGTGTTAACTCTTATAATTATAAGAGTTAACACCGTTAGGGTTTAGGGATTATTTTTGTAATTTTGGTTAATATGAGGGACGGATTTGGTAATTTTGGGATATTTGTCATTTAGTGTTGACCTTGTTTGACTGAAGGTTGACTTGAGTTGACCATTGTTAGCATTCTCCCGTGGGCTCTTTGTGTGCTCTTCTGTTCCCGTGTTCGTGTTTGTCCGATTTTGACCGTTTTCTTGTGATTTTTGCAAAATCCGTACCTACACAATCACAAAGACAAAACAAGCAATATTCAAGCATTTAAAGCACAATTTTGTCTTTTATGGGTCATTTTTGATATAAAATGGATATGTGTTTTCACACATATCAATTACCTGCATAAGAGTAAACACAAAAAGAGAAAATATTTTTTGGCTTTTTTTAGAAAACAAAACAGAGGAGGGACTCCTCCACACTTAAGATAAAGCACGGGCTGTCTCTCGAGAAGCGCTTAATTTTTTAAGAGAGTCATAAGCTAGACTCGTACTTCTTGGTTTCATTCTTTAGGAAAGAAGGGGGTGAGTTCTTCCCTTAGGTCATTATCTTCTTCATGATAGAGTTTGAGTCGATGGCCGTTAACAATAAACGTTTTTCCATCTTTTCCATAAAGTTTAGCATATCCAGATGGATATTGGTGTTTCACTACGCATGGTCCTAGCTAACGAGATCTAAGTTTTGGTTGTTTGAATTTATACTTAGAATGAAATAACAGCACTTTGTTTTCGTGTTTGAATTCTTTTCTCATTTTAAGTTTCCTATCGTGCCAGACTTTAGTTCTTGCTTTGTATAAACTAGAGTTTTCATATGCTTGATGTCAGAATTCATCTAACTCGTATAACTGAAACATTCTTTTCTATCAGCAACGATGAGGATTTGGATTACGGTTTTTTATGGCCCAATATGCACGGTGTTCAATTTCAAATGGTAAATGATAGTTTTTACCGTATACGAGTTTCTATGGTGTAGTTTCGGTTGGTGTTTTATAAGCGGTTCGAAAAGCCCATAGAGCATCATCGAGTTTTCTTGACTAGATAGTTGGATTATCTTTCACGTTTTTTTCAAGAATTCTTTTAAGGGCTATGTTTTTATTTTCAACTTGTCCACTCGTTTGAGGATGATATGATGTAGAGAAACGGTGGTTAACTCCATATCGTTTCATGGTTTTTTCCTTTATTTTGTTTGCATAAAATGAGTTCCTCGGTCGCTCATGAGAGCTTTGGGCATACCGAAATGGGATGGAGTTTTTTCAAGAATGAATTAACAACTCTTGCATCTGTTGGTGGTAGAGCTGGGAGCTTCGTCCCATTTAGATACATAATCGACAACGACTAAGATGTATTCGAATTTATATGATTTTGGGAATGGTCCCATAAAGTCGATACCTCATAGGTCAAAAATTTTGCACACTTGAATGCTATTTAAGGGCATTTCATCACATTTGGATATATTCCCTGTTTTTTTGACACGCTTCGCAAAGGCGAACAAGAGTATGAGCTTCTTTGATGATTTTCGGCAATAAAAGCCTTAGTCTAAAACTTTTTTAGCTGTGGTGTTTGGTCCATAATGTCCACCGTAGGTCCGTGGTGACATTGGATCAAAATGGTACATGTTCTAGTATGAGGGGACACAGTGTTTGATTCATACCGTACTAAACTACTTTGAAAAGGTAAGGATCTTCCCAAAAGTAGTTTTTGAGGTCAGAGAAGAATTTGTTCTTTTGTTGGTACGTCATCCCTTTAGGTATAACATCACCCACCAAATAGTGTGCAAAGTCTGCGAACCATGGTGTGTCATTCGTGGTTACTTCCATAAGAGTTTGTCCAGGAAAGTTATCGTCGACAACACTGTCATCACTTGTCTCATCATTATCAATCTGAGATAAGTGGTCGGCGACAAACATTGTCTTGACATTTTTTTTTGTCCTTTAATTTTGTTATCCAAATTCTGAAATAGTAGAATTCAACGTATAAGACGTGACTTAGCATCTTGCTTTTTGAATAGGTGTCTTAAAGCTGAGTGATCGGTGCAGACCAATTGTTTTGGATAATATCAGATAGGGTCGGAATTTGTCGAATGCAAAGACTACAGTCATCAGTTGTTTTCTTGTAAACCGTATATTTTTGTTGAGCTGCTTAAGGGTTTTACTTGCCAAAATAGATGGGTGAAAAGTTTTTCCATTTTTTTGACCTAAGACTGCTCCAACTGCGAAATCGCCTGCATCACACATTAACTCAAATGGAAGATTCCAATTTGGGCTCACAATTACAGGAGTACATGTGAGTTTTTCTTTTAATGAATTGAATGATTTGTGACATTCGTCATTGAATTCGAATGGAGTATCTTTTTCAAGCAATTTAGCTAGAGGACGGGTAATTTTTAAGAAATCTTTGATGAAACATCGGTAGAAATCAGCATGTCCTAGAAAACTTCTAATGCCTTTGACATTAGTAGGTGGTGGAAGCTTAGAGATTACGTTTGTTCTTTGCTTTTGTCAACTCTAAGTTCCGCACCGAACACTTCTGTGTCAGCCAATTCCTTTCTTACCATAAAGTGACATTTTTCTCAGTTAAGGACAAGATTTGCATCCTTGCAACGTTGAAGCATTTTATCAAGAGTTTTTAGACAGTTATCGAAAGAGTTTCCAAAGACTGAAAAATCATCCATGAATACTTCCATGGAATTTTCGATCATGTCATGAAAGATAGCTAACATGCACCTTTGGAAAGTAGCGGGAGCATTACATAAACCGAAAGGCATTCGCCTGTAAGCGTATGTTCCGAAAGGGCATGTGAATGTTGTTTTTTCTTGGTCCATAGGATCGATTGGTATTTGAAAATATCCAGAAAAACCATCGAGGAAACAGAAGTATTTATTTCCTGCGAGTCTTTCTAACATTTGATCCATGAATGGCAAAGGAAAGTGGTCCTTTGCGGTTGCTTCATTGAGTTTACGATAATCGATGCATACTCGCCAACCCGTAACGGTTCTTGTTGGTACAAGTTCATCTTTTTCGTTGGTGACAACTGTGATACCACCTTTCTTGGGTACACAGTGAATGGGACTTACCCAAGGGCTATCGGCGATTGGATATATAATACCAGTGTCGAGAAGTTTAACGATTTCTTTTTTAACAACTTCTTGCATGTTCGGATTTAATCGTCTTTGTTTTTGAACAACTGGCTTTTTGTCTTCTAGGAGTTGAATTTTATGTTTACAAAAAGACGGACAGATTCCAGGAATGTCTGTTGTTTTCCAAGCAAAGGCTTGCTTGTGTCTTTTTAAAACAGAGATGAGCTTATTTTTATTTTGCTCAGAAAGCTGAGATGATATGATTACTGGAAGAAAAGAAGGTTCTTCTAAAAATACATATTCCAAGTTATGAGGAAGAGGTTTGAGTTCAAGATCTGAAGAAGGTTCTTCAAGAGACGTTTTAATCTTATAATCGGTGTTAAAGGTGATCTTTTCGAATGGTGGTTCTTCGGTGTCGGAGTTAGATTTAGAGTTTTCATCGGTGGTCATTGCCATGAATCATCGAATTCAGCAAAGAGTTTTTCTTCAAGAATAGTTCCCTTGATGGAATAAAGGATTTTACTCCCTTCATCGAGAAGAGCATTGAAATATTCTTCTAAGATTTCATCGATAACGTTAATATTGAAACATGTATCATCGTTTAAATAAGAGTGTTTCATCGCAGAATCGATGTGAAAGGTCATTCGTTCAGTACCAACTCCAAGATTGAGTTGTTTCTATTTAACTCGAATTACTGCATCGGCAGTATAAAGGAAAGGTCTCTCTAAGATTAGAGGAACTTTACTGTCTTCTTCCATTTCAAGAATAACGAAATCTACATGGAAGGTGAATTTACCAACTTCAACAAGCATATTTTCAGCTATTCCAATAGTGTGTTGAAATGATCTGTCGGCTAATCTTACGCTCATTTTAGTAGGTTTGAGAGTTTCAAGAGATAATTTGGCATACAAGGAATATGGCATGAGATTAATGCTAGCACCAAGGTCGGCTAAAGCATTGCATGAGAAAGCTTTACTGAAGTTACATAGAATAAGAAAACTTCAGGGGTCTCTAAGTTTTGGTGGAACTTTGTTTTGAATCATAGCAGAACTTTCATCACTAAGGAAGGCGGGTGAGATTTGTTCGAGTTTGTGCTTATTGCTTATGAGTTCCTTAAAAAACTTTCCATAGTTTGGCATTCCTGCTAAAACATCGACAAGAGGTACATTGATTCGAACGGCTCAAATCATGTTGAGGAATTTACCATATTGGGCTTCAATTTTTTCTTTTCTGGGGCATTGAGGATATGGGATTTTTGGTTTATATGGTTTAGGTATCAGAGTTTCTTTTACAGGTTTTGGATCTTTAACTTTGGGTTGTGGTGTAGGTTCCTTGTCTTCATCATCACTGTCGAAATTGATAGGAGTTTAAAACCCATTTTGTTGATCATTTGGGTTGATAGGTGGGTCACAAGATTTACCACTCAACGTAAATACGGCATTTACATGCTCGTTTTGAGCTTGTGGTGGTTGATAAGGTTTGGATGAGCTACCTTTTGAGTTTGGTTGAGTGTTACTTGGAAGAGATCTAGAAGGTCGAGCAGATTGCTTGTCAGCAAATCTATTAAATTTAGCTTTGAGATTTTGTATCAAGGCTTGATGATTTTTGGTTGTTGTTTCGAGTTTGGTTTTAAGATCCATACAAGTATCTTTGACAAAAGAATTGATTAGGTGTTGAGATTTTATGAAATCTCTTAATTGTTTTTGAAGGTCGGGTTTATCATCAGAGTTGGATCGTTAGTTGTCTCGATGGTAATCGTTTCTTCCGCTTGAACGCCAATTATCGCGAGTTGAGTCATGATTGCGGTAATTGTAAAAACTTGTACGATGGAAGGTTTGCATGAATTTGGCTTCTTTTTCTGGAGACATAGGTTTGTCATCATCGTTATGATCGTGGTTTGGTTGTTTTAAACGAGATTGGAATTCTTTATACTGAGCATCCTTTTTCATGGTCATAACATTTATTCGTGTCATAATTTTGTTAGTGTCAGAATTACTGCTACCTTTATCGGCGAAAGAAATAGTTTTCTTTAGTGATGATTTCGTTTTTTGGTTTTTAGCCCAATCAAGCTTGAGTAAGACTGTCTTCGAGGAGTTGATAAGCTTGGTTTGGTGTTTTAAAGAAGAAAATACCACCAGCTACGGCATTCAAAACTTCTTGAGTTATTTCGTTGAGATCGTGATAAAAGATTTTTATGATATTGCCTTTGGATAGGTTGTGACCATGGTAATTTCTGAGCATTTCTTTCATACGGAGCCAGACTTCGGTTAAGGTTTCATTTTCATGTTGAGAAAAGGCTCGGATTTCTCCGAGGAGTCGATCAAAAAGAGCTGGGGGAAAGAATCGGCTGATAAAAATGGTGTGAAGTTGTAGGAACCAAGATACACTTTCACTTCACCATTTGAACCAAGAAAAATAGATAAGAGAAAAAGACAAGAAAAGTAGAGAAAGTAGAGAGAAAAAGAGATGGTTGATTTCTTACAAATGAAAACCTTACAAATGAGAACCAACACCCTCTCCACACTTGGAGAGGGGTATTTATACCACTTAATAGGTCGGCCTTATAAGGCTTGTTGGGTCATAGTTTAATGTCTTGGGCCGGGCTCGAGATTACAATGGACCTTAGTCCGGAACTAGTACAAGATTAGATTACGTTCACGAGCCCGTTTACCCTTCTAGCCTATTACAACATACATGAGATAAAGATTGAGATTGTTAATATAATTTGAGTCTAACATTCTCCCCCTAAGCTTGGTTTCAGAGAGATTCCAAGCTTTCATGTTAGACTCGTTATCTTGAGGCCAACAATCTTCCTCGAAGCGGAGGCTTTCCTGCGATTCTGAGCTTCTATGTTCACAGTTATTTAAGGATAAATTATCTCCCTAATGTGTGGTCTTCGAATTCCTGAGGTGAGTCTTGAATCTTGCTTCCTTGGACTTGTTGAGATGCTTTGTCGTTGAGTTCTTGAGTCTTTGGTTTTTATCATGTTGTAGGCTTGTTCCTTCATGCCATGTGATCTTTGATCTTGAGCCTATGTCATTGTCTTTCGACTTCGTCTTTACGTCCGAGATCTTTAAATCTTTATCCTTCAGTCTTGATCGTCTTTGCCACCTTGCGATCTTGTGTCTTGACCAACATGCTCATACTTTGCATCATCTTGAAAGCTCTCTAATAATCTCCCCTGAAGCTTGGTTTCTAAGGAGTTATCTTTAATATCAGAGTTTGCGGAAGTCTTTGTCTTTAATACTTGAGCTTTCTTGATACTTGAATCTTGATGCTTATAGTATGTCTTTGTAGTTTGAGCATGAGCATGTGGTAGTGAATCCGACTCAGCTAGAATGAGGTGTCTCTATCTCCATCTTTATATGAATCCTGAAATAAAATAGTCAGCAATAAAGCTTATGGACGAATATGGCTTTGTCATTCGCCCGAATTTTGTTGGATTAACATTTGGTTCCGTGAGGACCAACCTGTGATCAGGTAGATTCAATTTAGAAGAATATCCTTGATAGGATTTCCAGCTTTAAGTGTAAGATCCTCCAACATAGATGTATTAGATTCACCATGCTAGCTTGTTCTCAATATCGGAACGTCTCAAAGCAGACAACACGATATGAGTGAATCAAATAGTTACTATCTTTTTTATTAAACCGTTAATTCATTTACTGGAACAAGTTTGATTCATATAGAATCGCACCATCGATTATTTCCAGTTAACACAAGTTTGATTCATATAGAATCGCACAAGTCACCTACCAAGAGCTTGTTTGATGTTGGCTCAAGCAGGATTTCCTTATTCACCGTGAATTACGTGAGTATCACTCAGATGTTCTGGATATCACAACGGTTAATGAGTAGGATATTGTTAACAGCTTGTGAACTTATTGTTGTTCAACAAGTGTTTGTAATGGAATGTGTCCTAATTAGATTTATTTTATTAATCTCTTGGCTCTAGACTCGATTAGTGCGTTTTAGTTTTAGTACTCGGAGGCTGGAGCAGACTGCCACCTATTCAATATCAACTATCTCGGAGGTGAGATTGTAATTAGATACGTGTGTATCTTCGTGACAAATATGAGACAAGTTCTGTTGAGGGAAACTCGTTTGGCTTGGAAAGGTTATGCATTGCATCACTGGGTCTATGATGTCGTCTTCAATATCAGAATTCATCTTTGTGAAAATCGATAGATTATGATTGACTCAGTTTCTGCCTAAAGTGTGTGGAGGGCTGCTTTGTTTTCACCTTTTATCCATACATTTGTTTTTCATTCTTCAACCCCCTTAATGCTTACCAAGACGTCATTACTAACACCTTGTTGTGATTGTTCCAGTGTTAGCTCAATCTTAGTCGACATTATTCCCTTATACTCATTCATCTCCAATCATACCTAAGGACTGCTATTTCTAACCACCTTATGACTTTAGAATCTTCATGAATTAAGATGTTGTTGGGTATGAGATCGTAATCATAAAACCTTTTCCGAAGTGTATGAAGCACTATGAGTCATTTAGATCACTTATTATTTTCTAGATCATATTTTAATTACATTTCTCCCCTTATTTTAAATACTAATTCACTTAGTTTTTGAAATACCATGTGATTAAAATTTGTCATGAAAATCCTGTGGGGAGGAAATTGTTACAGCATGAATTATGTGGAACTATTTCTTCTTGCTCCCCCTCAATTTCACACATATGACACCAATTGAAAGAATACGATTATGACTTTGTAAATTCCATGTGAAATTAAGTTTGAGCTACTTGTATATGTTTTAACAAAATGAGTGTTTAAATATTATTAACATTTTGAAATGTTTTAGACACACAAAATAGACATGTGAGTATGTGGCCTAAAGCTTAATAACTAGGTTTAAAAGCTCCCCACTCAAAAATTGGAATTCCACTTGTATAAAAATTATTCTCGAATTTGAAAGATGCACGATGAGGGAGTGTCGAACACACAATTTTGAAAGATTTTGAAGAACCTTTTGAGAAATTCTTGAAAAATTGTGTTCAACGTGTTTTGAAAAAACAACTGTTCTTGTGCTCGAAAGATTTGAATTTACATTAGAATTGACTTTTCATGTCGCTCAAGTAGAGAGTTGTTAACTTCTCGTTGTGAGGATAAATGTACATGATTGCACACTTTCCTTTATTTAAAGACCGGGTTGTTATCTGACATTTAATAACAAGCCATTAAGAAAAATAGAAATGACATGTTTTGAAAGCATTTGAAACTCTTGCTCGAACTTCATTTACACGCCCGTGTCGATGTTAATCAACATTTCTAGGTACTTAAATGTTATCGATTTCAAGGGACATGTCGAGAAGATTCTTTTTGGAAATTTTATGTTGTTCTAATTTTGTATTTTCTTTTTGAGATTTTTTAATTTTGTATTTTTCTTTTTGAAATTTTCTATTTTTGTATTTTCTTTTAGAAATTTTCTATTTTTGTATTTTTTTTTTGAAATTTTCTATTTTTGTATTTGGTTTTATAAAAAATATTTACATGTTGACCTCAGCATTTTTATGTGATGATGGAATAGTAATACCAACTCTTGTCGTGATGTAGCAGTCTTGTCTGCTGGAGGAACAACTTTTAAAACCAGCTTTGAACTGGACGGTTCATTGTTGTGGTCATGAATTCCGAGTTTTGAACTGTTATGATCAGAAGTCATTGCCTGTTCATCAGATTAAAATTCCTTGAAGCCCTTGTTTCTGAGATATCAGTCTTTTCAGCAACCAAACTCTGAGTCCTTCCTTTTTAGGATTGAAAGATGTACCTGCACTTAAGTTAAGAGTACCTTCACTGACATCAAGAGTTTGTTCGCATTCATATTGGTTAGTGATATCTTCATTTGAACCATTTGTGGGTTTACTGTCAACCTTGGTTGTGCTAGATGCGAATATCTTTCCAGTAGGAACCCATCTAAGACCAACACTGTTGAAAATTTTACCCATCGGTTTCCACCTAAGACAAGAGCTAGGAGTCATTGTTTTCTCATGCATAACGGAAGTCTTTTTGATTGAAAACCTATGTCCTGTTGGGATCTGTCTTTCTGGTTTCTTTGGAACACTTATTTGCTTTTCGAGTTTGTTTTTGTTTGTTGTCTTATGGGATAAAACCTTAGCACGCGAGTTGACGTCATTCAGGAATTTTGTTACACAAGCATCATGATTTGCATTAAAGAGACATTTCTGACATGTCGAGCAAACAAAAATTTTGGAGTTAGAAAATTTTCTAGAATTCCTAGAGTGTTCTGCTATGGGCACAGTCTTTGTCGTTACACAACTACTCTTAAATGCAGGTCAATTCCTAGACTTTTGATTATTGATCCTAGGTTTTGGTTTGCTAGTTTGCCTGCCTATTCGATGTGCTTTGTGATTTAGCAGAATGTTGCACACTAGTTTTGGTATTCAATGCTTTATCTTTCTGAAGTTGTGCCTTTTCTTAGCTTACTCTAGGTAGTAAGCTATGAACCATGGTCATTTTGAGCCTACAAAATTCCCATTGTGACTGAATGACACATGCGTTGGGATTTTCCTAAAGGGCCTCAGGTGCATTCACATCATAAGGCTTAGTAAAACAGACGATTTCCAACTTGAGGTCCTGAGAATGTGGAATTGACTGGTTTGTGTCAAATCTGAGCAACACACCAACTTGGAGGCAATCCTATGTTCTTGGAAAGTCGGGCATCTTCAGATTTAGTACCAGTTGGTTTGATCCTTCAAACCACTGGTTGATTTTTGATTGGTTGCAAAGGCGGTTTCCTCTATAGATTGATTGAATTGTTTTTCAAAATTAGTATCCACACTTTTACCTTTCATCTTCTCAATGAGTTTCTTTAACTCACTTATAGAAATGTTCTTGTCTTGCAATTGAGCTTTCAAATCTTGTATTTCAAAATATTGTTCACGTTCTTTTTGAAAAACATTTGACGCTTTTTCTTTGCAAACTGTGTCATTTTTCATTTGTTCTTGACATTGTTATAAAGCAAGTTCAAAAGAAATCGAGTGTTTCCTAAATTTAGCAAAGCTTTATAAAAGCTCAGTATAAACTTCTTTACTAACAGATTCAGTTTGTTTCAAAAGCTTTTGTGCAAGACATTCACATTCTTTCACTTTATGAAGATATAAGCATTGCAATTCACTGTGAGCATCTAAATCAGATATCGAATGCAAATAAGAACACATAACATCATTAGACATACATTCTTGCAAAAGTATATCCTACATGTTTGAAAAATCTACTTTATCAGATTCAAGTTAGTCAATTTCATTTTCAAGGGATTCAATACTTTAAATCAGCATGCATTTCTTGCTTAAGTTTATGAACAAATGTGAAACTATCATTCTGTAACTTTATGGCAAGAGGCATCAAACATGTCTTTATTAGGATTTCCATATCATGAGTAGTTGGTGCATGAAAATGATCCTTTGAATGTTTGACCCAAGCTTGATCGACAAGTTCTCTAAAATGATTTATGTTGTTTGTCATTACGTTATATGCTTGTCTACTTTTGCTTATTGATTTGGAAACTGGTAAGAAATCGATGTTTTTGAAAATATTTGGTTTAGTTTTCACAAAAGATTTTCACCACATTTTCTTTCTTACTTCATTTACATGTGCCAACTGTACATGATATTCCTATGTCGGGGGTTTGAAAATTTCATATAAGGCTATTTAGCTTTGTGTAGTCATAAGGTCTAACTTTGTCTTTATTCAATTTTGATCGACTCTCTTTTTCAAGAGTCAAAGTCTCTTCCCTATCGGGGACGAGTCTGTTTGCAGGATCAGATTGGTCATATGGGATCACATACAAACATGGTTTCTCAGATTGAGCCTTTTTGAGGTACATTGGATTTGCAAAGGTAGGTCTACCATTGAATGTTGGGCCTTTGGGAGCTAGCATATGAATTGTTTGGATTGATTGATTTCTTTTGTAAACAATTTCATTCAAAAACTTTAATTGCTTTTCCATTGAAATCATTTTGTCAATGTCTTTTTCTTCTTTAAGTTTCAAATCCGTTATTACCTTTGTTTTCTCTTTGACAAGACCTTCGTAATGTGACTTTGTTAAAAGACTCTGTTTGACTAACTCATCGTGTTTCTCTTTGACAACTAAAATTTCATAGGCTTTAAGTTTTAAACCTTCTTTGATGTCAATCTCTTTTTGAGCTAATAGTCCTAGAGTTTCATTTAACTTACGTTCAAGTTTTTCATAATCAACTGTACGGTCATTAAAGGTCATGTACTTCTCAAGCTCGGTCTGTTTGTTTTGAAGTGCAATTAGGCAACTATCCCGAATACTATTAGACTCCCCTAGGGTTCTACTAGTCTTCGCAAGAGTAGATTTGCACTCTTTCAATTCTTGAGTCAATGATGCGTTTGCTTTCTTTAATTGCTTTTGAATCTTTTTGTTTTCATTAATGTCAAGTTTTAAATTTGCAATTAAATTAGCAAGAGCAGTACGCTCATCATCACATTCTACAGCATTTTGGTCATTCTGAATATCATTATCACACATATCCGGTGAATCAAGAATGACATTACTATCAACCTTTTCCACTACACATGTGTTACTAATGGATTCAGGTTGCTCAGAATGTTGTCTCTCATTAGCAAACACATTATATTCAGCAGTACATGGTACCTCAACTAATGGTTCTGTGTCATAGGAAGGTCTGATATTCGTATCATCCCCAGAAGTGCTTTTTTCATTGCATTCATTCCTTGACCTGCTGCTTTCATCTCCAGATGTGTTGCTTTGATTCTCTAAACCTTGGTCATTCCCTTTGTCTGATACAATCCTACTGCAGTCTTTTTTCCTAAACTAGCATCTGATACATTAACCTTTTGAACCATGCACTCTTGAATTTGCAACTTTCTTTCATTCAACCTTTTCAACCTATTATGTATCTCTTGTTCATGACGTGCTCTTCAACAATACATTGCTCAATGGATTCCATGTGTTGGATTATCAAGTCTTTGAAGGATTGAGCTTCCATTTGAGTGTAGTCTTTGAAGTCTTGCCTTGCTTCTCGAGCCTTGGAATCATAATTGGAAGACTTGAGCATCTCTGAATGTATGAACTTGTCAAACTGCACTTTGATCACACTTAGAGCAGACTTGGAATCCTTCTCGTGAAGTATTTCATTGTTAAGTTGCTTTTCTAAGTTATTCATGTTTTGAGATAACTTATACTTGAAAGTTCTGACATCATTACTAAAGAGTCTTGAAAATGCTCTTTCAAACAATAGAGAGTGAGTGAAAGTCTGTCTTTCAAGGCGTTGAGTGGTTGTTTTGAGTGCATTCAATTTGTTCATGGAAATCTCTTATAAATTCTTTGCTTGCTTTTGCGGTTGTTGTATCTCTTGTTCATCTAAGTCCGAACACGAAGATAAAGTATCTTTCGTTTCCATTTGAACGTGATGTGAAGTGAAAAATGATTTGTAGGATCTTAAGTAGATAAAGTGATTATTGTTGTGGATTGAAATTAATTAATGTTCACGGGATTTTACAAGTCTTTGATTTAAACCGAGAAAAGAATGGAATCTTTCACGGGATTTTACAAAATCAAGAAGAAACCATGAAAAAATGATGAATTGTTGTTGAAATCGTTGTTGTAATTGAAGTATGTGAACTTTTGTAACGATTAATGAGCTTAAAACGACGAACGGTGCACAAACTTTCAACTTAAAATGAGTAACGGTTGATTAAAACTCAAATAAGGACTAACGGTGCAATTACGATTCACTTTAGAGGAGAAATGGGCTGAATTGAAGCAATTAAGGACTAACGGTGTAAACTTGTTTCAACTTGAAGGTTAATGATGCAACAAAGGACAAACTTTGAAATTTACTTTAAATTCAGGGGCTGAATGTGTCATTTTTGAATTCTAGTTTAATAATAATAAAAAATTTCCCACCATTTTCTTTTCTTCTTTCGTTTGAATTTAGGTTTGATTACGTTTTTTTTAATTTTGTCTTACGATCTCATACGGTAATCGTCGATAACATGTGAATATACCACGTTGATCGAAAAAGGATCATGATCACAATGGTATAGGTTAGAAGTCCTGTAATGAATCGTCACTCGATACCGAAAAACTCGAAATTACTTAAAAACGTGTATAGTTTGATTCTGTTGAGTTGCTAATTCGGTTCATGAAAGAGATGTGCTAATCCGGTTGATAAGTGAATGCTAATCCGGTTGTCAAAGAAAGAAATGATCCGGTCACAAAGAGTTGCTGCGTATCCAGTGCCTTCAACAATGATGCATATCCGGTTAAAGAAAGAAATGCGTATCCGGTTGAAAAAGGAAATGCGTATCTGGTGAACTTGTAAACTGCGAGTCTGGTGTCCTTGCTTTTGTCTTCTTCAGAAACCAACAAAAAATACAACGTCCTTGTTACTAAGAAAATGGATCTTGTCTCTTTGTTTTTAAAACCGTTGGACCACTAGACAAGAAGCTCAAAATAAGCTGATTTACAACAAGAATAAGCTTCGAATAAGCTTGAAAATAAGCTGTTAAGCTACGAAAGATTAAGCTATAATAAGCCAAAACTCAACAAAAATTAAAATAACCTACGTAGTAATAAGCTCCAAAAAGCTTTTGAGAAGCTATTTGAGACCGAAATAAGCCACGAAACTTATAACCTAGAAGCCACACGAGATAAGAACAAGAAAGTAATTGATAACACACTATGTCACCAAACAAAAAAAAAATAAACAAGAAACGTTTTTGTAACATAATGTAAATAAAGAGTAAAACAAATGTTTTTATTGGAACCTGTTTTAATCAATATGAACCGTGCGTTTAAGCCCAAAATTACTTATCATAGAGCCCAAGTAAACCACTAAAATATGTTAAGTATAATTTGTTGTGGTTTATAAAAATAAGGAATTTTTATCAAAATAAGCAAAAGAGAAAAAAATAAGCCGAATTGTTATAGCTTATTAAATAAGCTGTTGAAAAAGCTCAAAAAAATGACCACAAACAAATCACTAAACCCACCCCGTGGCGAGTGATACCAATTGTAGGAACCAAAATACACTTTCACTTCACCATTTGAACCAAGAAAAATAGATAAGAGAAAAAGATAAGAAAAGTAGAGAGATGTTTTAGAGAGAGAAAGTAGAGAGAAAAAGAGAAGGTTGATTTCTTACAAATGAAAACCTTACAAATGAGAACCAACACCCTCTCCACACTTGGAGAGGGGTATTTATACCACTTAATGGGCCGGCCTTATAAGGCTTGTTAGGCATTGGTTTAATGTCTTGGGCCAGGCTCGGGATTACAATGGACCTTAGTCCGGAACTAGTACAAGATTAGATTACGTTCACGAGCCTGTTTACCCTTCTAGCCTATTACAACATACATGAGATAAAGACCGAGATTGTTAATATAATTTGAGGGTAACAGAAGTTCATCCCACGTTTTGATAGTTCCTTTGTTGAGTTCATTCAGCCATGTTTTTGCTTCACCCGTTAGTGATAGGGGAAACATCATTAGGCGGACGACTTCATTTTTGATGTCTCTGTATTTAAACTTATCACATATTCTGAGGAATTTATGAATGTGTTTGTGTGTATCGGTTTTAATTTTACCATCAAATTGGTTTCCTTTGACAAGAGTCAAATGGTTACCTTTAATAGCGATTTCGTTTGCGGTTTCAGGAATGGTGATTGCGAAACCGGGAGTCAGAGCGACAACACAGTCAGCAGCCCACATGGGTTCATCATCCATTGGATTGCAATTTTCAAGGATATCAAGAAAGTGAAGGAAATTGTTGATATCAAGAATCAGAGCGTAGACAATTTTTGGTTGTGTAGGTGGTTCATTTTTTTGTTCGAATGGAACTCTCATATTTCGTCGACGAAGTCTTCGATTTAGGGTACGTTCAGGTTCAGGAAGTGGTTCAACAAGTTCAGAGTTGGAAGCGTGTGTATGTGTAACACCCCCAAAATGGGTCACAGTGGAAATGTGTCAGAGGGTGTTACTTCATAATACAACAGCTTAAGATACAAGAGAACGACCTCTAAATGTGTCGTTTGAAAAGTAATCTCGCTGATTTTCTTGAAATTGATATAACATTTGTCCCATAAATGCATCACAATGAAAAGCTTAAAAGTAATACAACGATATTTGATCATTTGTATGTAAGAAGAAATCCATGAATAAAATCTTGTCAAATTTAGACTCCAATGCACATCAAGTAAGCCAATATACACTTGTTTTTCTTATTATTTTGCATAGGATCGCTTGCAAAGAAATGAAAATTGGGGAAATATTGGCATCTGGTAATCCTATGTGTGATTGTAGTCATGCTGGCATTCAGATGCATGTTTAACACACATCCTTGCTCATAAACTCAACTTGGAGAATCTATCGAGCAAAATATTAGGGGAGTTTCTTTCTATGTCTTTTAAGTCTGGTTTTTAAGTGTTATTCTCTACAACGAGGACGTTGTATCATCAAGTAGGTGGATGGGAATTAGAATGTATAGTTGTCCTATTTTTCACATAAAATGCTTAAATTATGCTCAAATTTAAACTTTTTAAACCATAGTTTTGTGAAATTACTTGTTACATAACCCGTACACAATAACCCTTATTAGATATTTTAAAAGGATTTAACCTTATCCGTTTCCAAACGTTTACCCAAATTCTATAAAATATGTAGCCAGTGATGTTGTAGACTTTAAAACTTGGCTTGGTATATCTATCGAGTACCCAAATAATGAGTACTATGGACTTAGATGGAGTAACGAGTTTAAATTGGTTAATTTTTAGGATTCACCAAAAACGGCCTATACATGTTTGTTTTATTCACAAATACATGGTTAGTTATATCCTTCATATAAACCTTTTTGTTTACTCTCATATTAAGAGTAAGATACCCTTAGAAAAACCAATAGAGCCAATCCTTTAGGAATAACCCCAGCTGTTTGTTTTGTTAATTTTATACCCAAATATACCGATTAAGTTAAAATTCTTTGTATATATACAAAATAGGTAAATATCGTTGGGGGAAAAATGTTATGCTATAAATTAGATCCGATATTTGATGTCATTAAATTTCCCACCACTTGATCATACTTGTCCTCAAGTAGCCTTTAGAAGTTTCCAAAAATGTATCTCTAAGGATATTTTTTCGTTAAAGCATCATTCGATCTAATTACAAAGTACCAACAAAAAACACCTCAAGAGGAGGAAGATGAAACATAAATCACTCAACTAATCTATGTGGTAACATGTAACTTAATTCTCTTATTGCTCGTCGTGACGAGTATTCTATCCATAATCTGGTAAGGATACAATCTCACAATCTAAGCCAAGGAGTAACAAATTTATAAATGTAAATATGGGTTTTTGTATGGAAAGGCTTACGGTTGATCATTCTACAATATTTCACCAAAAGTACCATTCCAACAAGGCAGGTGAAGCACACATACACACCCAGAACGTCGAGATAGACATGTGTGTTCGATCACATCCCCATTCGAATTTAACCAACGGTTAGGATGAAGAATGATATAGGGTAGGAACCTTCTAATTACAAAAAAGGTCGTAAACCAAACGTGGGGGATGGTACAAGACTGCATACATGGCCGTAAACAATGGAACATTAGACTGATGTTCTTATGAATCTCATTCATGTAAAAACCAAGCGGTAATCGTTAGGTTGAGAGGAGGTAAATTGTTGTTAAATAAAAATCAAGAAACAAATAGATTAAGACTTAAGATACAAGTTGCTAGACACTCATTTCCTGACCGTTACCATGATAAAAGACACAACTATTTACAACGTCTTGATCATCGATCAAAAACAATAACCTAAGTTGGCGTTCCCATAACGATCAACTTCCCAATCATCCTAAAACTTTACATACTTTACAAGGTAAGTGGCGATATCTTCCACTTTGTACAATACTCTACATCGTTGATTTTCTTGACGTATCAATGAATAATCAATCCTTTGTGTAATTCCTTTGGTAATACTTTTTACGAAAAGATTATCTTTAAACTTTCTTTCTTTCTCTCTCTCTCTTTTTTACTAACTATACTTCAAATCTCAGTGTAGTTTCACCATCTTCACGATCATAATAATTCCAGATAATTCCTTCGGTAGTTTCTTTATTCTTCGGATTCACCAATAATTATGACGGTAGTAAAATCACATGAGCTTTGACTATTAATATACATTCCCATTTGCAATGTGAAAATTTCCAATTGCACCAAAGATAGAAAATGATACAAGACTCAGGAAATACAAACTTTACACTTTAAGCAACTAGCAACTGTAAATTAAACTTAATTTAACAGGGTAGGTTAAGGTGTAAGGGTGTAACAAAAAGTTGGTGTAAGTTCCTAAAGGATTGGCTCTACGGGTTGTTCTAGTGGATCATCACTCTAAATATGAGAGTGAAAAGGGGTTTAAACAGGAGGTTAACTAACCGGTGTAGTTAATTAATAAACAACATGTATAGGTGATTTGGTTGTAATCCTAAGATTTACCAATTTAAACAAGTTACTCTAATTAAATCCATAATACTCATTATTATGGTCTCGAGGGATATACCAAGCCAAGTTCTAAAGTCTACAACATCACCAGCACACTCATATTTTTGTAGAATTTGGATAAACATTTAGAAACGGAAAGGTTAAATCCTCACAATATCTATCAAGGGTTATTGTGTGCGGGTTATGTAACATCAAAAATGTTTTTAAAGTGCATTAAAAATAAAGACTGATGCATCAGTCCAGACAATCAATACGCCATATGGTATGGGGTGGATACGCCGTATTGATGTCTGGGAAGACAGACTCGATAACAAAATTAAATAACATTCTGGGTTGTCTCCCGGGAAGCACTTTTATTTACAGCGAAGTCTTTAAGTTAGACTTTTCTTCAGCTTCCTTTTTTACTCCAACTCATGCACGTTAATGTGCCCG
Source organism: Tanacetum coccineum (assembly GCA_026074375.1). NCBI lineage: Eukaryota > Viridiplantae > Streptophyta > Magnoliopsida > Asterales > Asteraceae > Tanacetum > Tanacetum coccineum. The sequence goes on from BQNB010001070.1 coordinate 29,165, forward strand.
CGTGTGAGCCATTCTTCCATCTTCGCATCTCGAATGTAATCGGGTCCTAGATTCAAAACTCCTTTGTAGAACCCTGTAGGTCCTTAAGAACAGGATCTGAATGAGCCTTGAACGACTTGTAGTCCTTTAAATAAATCCAAAGATACTATAAGAGACAATGATTGTGAATATAAATATTGACGCGGAATATCAATACTTATACCAAGACGAACACAAGAATAAACACTAAAATTGCTATTACTATTACTATTTGATTGTGAATTCTCAATCAACTGATGTGTTTTACAATGCTATTCTATGTTCCTTTTATAAGCTTAAGGAACCCTAAACGCGTTAAGAGATAATGCTTATCTCTTCCTAAATCAACGCTAATTTGATAACTATTACTTATTAATGAAAACAGCCTTAAGACTGTTCTGATCAAGCAGCATTAACTTTAATACTACCAGACTAAGTTAATTGCTGCAGGACTTAACTCTTGCTTCTACAGGACTTAACTTCCATCTATCTAGTACTAACTATTCCGCTATCCGTTACTAACTATAAAACTAAAGATTAACTTTATTACTACAGTATTTAAGTTGTTTACAATATTTTCCTAACAATTCTCCCCTAACTTGATCTTTTTATATGAACTTCAAGTTTCTTTGTACTTTGGCATTCACTTTGGTCTTTTAGAGGAATGTCTTGTAACTATGTCTTATAAAATACATATGTCTTTAAGTCTTCAAATCTTGACAGCAATTAGTCTTCATAACACTCAATCTTGCTGCAACAAATATTAATTTTTGGCAACTATCCGCCATAAACGGATTTGTTGTGTCTTTAGCATGAGTTGTTAGCTATGGATCTAGCCAATGTTTAGGTTTGTAAGACATGGTACATTGATAACCATTGATTTTGAGCATACTCAACAGCTATAAACAGATTTGATAACTCTTTACCAGTAGCCGTTTGCTCTGGAGTAGCCATTGCTTTCAGTTATGGAATTACTATGGTGCATTGAATACCACACAATTTTTGGTAATCAAATTGTCACCATATAATATGGATTTGCACTTTTTCTTTACCCATAAGCCATATCTTATGACTAGTTATGGTTTTTCCACGCCTTTACCACAAGCCATAAAACTTGTGGGGTAGCCATCTTACTGTCACAGATTATAGTGGTTGTAACCATACACTTATTTGAAAAGTTGTCACCATTAGAACGGATTTGGGAATGTCATTTACCAAGAGCCGTTTGCTCTTGGACTAGCCAGTCCTTATGTTGGTTAGACATGGTGAACTGATAACCATTTGTTGTGTTAGTGCATAGCACCTTCACCAAGTGTTATCCTTCTCATCTTCTATCCTAGGCTTTCAACCCTACAAACTTCACTACTTTCTAATGCCAGCTTGTTTCTCCATCATTTTCAATAATCTATAGCAATCCTCACTCATTTTTCCATCCAAAAGCTTCATTTTCAACATTGTTTTACATACCTCAGCAGAAAGTGGATATTTTCTCTCAGACAACATATAAACATCCATGGATTCTAAGGTTAAGCAATGTACCCTACAGGTATCATAATATCTCCAACTTATAATCTTTTGTTGTCCTAATTCACTCCATATTGAATCTGTGCTTAGAGGTTCTTCAAACATAATTCTTAAACATTTCCAAAATCCCTTCTCTAACTTATCCTCAGGCCCATCCAACCCATATCTATTCATTACAATCCTGTACAACTCAGTAAGGTCATCTCTAGATATAGACTTTAACATAGCACCAAAATTAATGTATACTATGTCTGTTCCATCTTCCCTAACAATTTGGTATACTCCTTTTTCTCCTTGTTTAATAATCTTATAAGTAGCTACACTAGGTGTTTTCATAGCTACAGGAACAGGATTAATAGGAGTTTCAGTACCTGTGTTAGTCTCTTCTTGCTCATCAACCTTATCTGAATCTTCAGAATCATTTTCATCAACATTTGTATTCATACCTTTTCTTGCCATCTGCTTTCTTCTCTTTCCAGACTTCTTTGTTGATTCATCATCCTTTACTTCATCATCTTTTTCTTCTTTCAGTCTTTTTGGAGCCTTTGTTTGAAGCTCTTCACCAAATCTTTTCAAGCTAGCTTTAGTGGCTTCAAAACTTATTGGAGCAAAGGACTCAATCTGTTTTACAAGCTTGTCAAACTCTTCCTTGACTTCTTCAAAGCTCAACTTCCTCAGCTGATTTAACTTCCATGACCCTTGATTCTTTAAGTAGTTCATCATGTAAGTCTTTAGCTGTGATTGGGTCATGGGCTTGTTCCTTTTAGCTTTGGCTCTTTCTTCAGCAAACAACTTCTTTCTTTGATTCACAAGATCCACCATTCTCTTTGCAAAGTCTTCTCCTTGAAGTTCTCTTCCAAGCATGCTCTTTGACAACTCTGTGTTAGCTTCGAGTTTTGCTCTAATCAAATCCCAGTCTTCATTTGTGTAAAACTGAGCCTCAAACTGTACTTGAGCTTTTCTTTTCTTCTGTTGCTCAGTCAGCTCTTCTTCTTCTGCAATTCTTTATGCTAGAAGAGCATCCAAATGAATTTGCTTAGCCTCCTCTTCTTTTTGTAAGGAATCCAATCTTATTGCTTCTGCAAGGCTAGCTTCTTCTTGTAAAATTTGTTCCTTTGACTTCTTTGGAGTTTCTTCACTCAGCATAGGAGCTTTCCCTTCTCTTTGTCCTTTATTTTCACCAGCAGTACTATCTTGCTCAATAACAGTATTAAGTTCAATACTACCAGTATTAACTTTACTAGCAGTATTAACTTCAATACTAGCAACATTAATCTCACCAGCAGTATTAAACTTTTCAGCACCAGCAACATCTTCTTGAAAGTCCAAGCTTGAGACTACTTTCTTACTTTTGGTCTCTTTTCTTCTCTTGTATCTCCTTCCTTTGTCAATGGACCTTGACTTTAAAGAGGCAACCTTTGAGAGAGTTTTGGCTGCTTCAAGAGTGTTTGGGCTTATATCTTCCACTTGTTCCTCCCCTGAAGCATATGCCTTTGTTGTAGGAGGAGTAACCAGTCCTTGTATGGAAGAATCTTGAGGATCATCTTGACTTTTCCTCCCTTGAGCCTTAGGTTCTTCATCCTCTGAATCTGTCAAAACCAAATTCCTCCTTTTTAGAAACCCTTCCAACTTCTTCACCTTCTTGACTAGCTTCACTATTGCATTTCCCATGGTTAGCTTGGTTTGTTTGAGATCCAATTCCAGGCTATCAATTCTTGAAATCAACTTGGGAACTGTGTGAAGCAAATCATCCTGTAGGCATGTGACTTAGGAAGCCTGAGTCTTGGGATGGTGAGAAGTGATGGTGGATAGGAGAGTGCTCCTCATAGAGGTGCTCATCTGTGATAGGTGCAGTCTCAGGTGGTGGTGGTGGTGGTGGTGATTTAGGTGATGGACTAGGTGGTAGTGGTGGTGTTGGAATAGGTGGTGGTGTTGGTGATGGAATGGGTGGTGGTGTTGGTGATGGAATGGGTGGTGGTGTTGGTGATGGTTGGGATTGAGCTTGAGCAGGCATTCTTAGTCCTGCACTAGGTTAGTACAACGAAGCAACATTAAAGGCATAAAGGTCTTGGTGCCCCTTTGAACACACCCTTATTCATATTCTCGAATTCTTTTTGGTCAGGCTTACTGATAGATAAGGGTGTTTTTTTTCTGTTTTGAATATTCAAATTATTTTGCATAAAACGGGGATACATCAAAACTTTTTCTTGTTCCTCAATTGGCCACATAAGCCATCAAAAAAGAGTTTTTGAAAAATTAAAACTCTAACCAGTGAACGAGATACTATCAACGCAGTACAATATTGCTACCCAAATTGATCCCAATAACCACCACTTTTAGATCCTATACAGTGCAAAAAGATGGTGGAGCCAAATATCGCCATAGTGGTATATAAGAAACTTTTTTACAAAAGGTAAAAGTTTTTCCACAGTAGTGAAACCCATTTGTCCCATACCCGCAAAGAAGGTCATCATTAGGCCAACATTTTAATTCCTGTGGCGTCATCTAATAGAAGTGAATCCCTAATTGACGCCTCAAAGATTATTACCTTTTTGGTAATCAACTGTTTGCACATAATTTCGAAGACCCATCTTCCTATACTTGCAACAGCACTCTGCCAAAAATGCTTCACAAAGAGAAATCATAGATAGTATGGATTAGCCATTAATGTATACATGGAGGTTGAACCTCGAAGAGAAAGTCCCCACTATCTCACAAACCTGCACTCTTCGGATTAGGCTTGCGCAAAAACCCGACTTGATTGTGTTTTCACATAATTCAATTGAAGCCATGTGACACCCGGAATTAGTACTTAGGTTTTATTGTGAATTAAAATGTAATGCTGGTAGCATAACGCTTGACTAAAACTCCTAAGAAGGAAATTTATGACTGTTGCAAAAGAAAAGGAGATAGCAATAAAAGAAAAGTATGACAGAGAAATCAAACTTTATCTAATATACTACTCTGTCGGACTACTATTGCGCCGAAAAAATACTCTAACGTTTACATTTAAACAGTAAATAAATCAGAAAAAAGTCAAATTTCCCCAACCAGCATTAACATAAACCACCAGGATTAACATTTACACTACAGACTAATGGGTCAAAAACATGATTAATTTAGAGTCAACCCGAAATTTTTTTTTTATTTTTAAACCTTTTTTCAACCCAGAATTTAACAAATGACAGCTTAACTATCTGTATTAACACTACTTAACTACCACAGTATTCACCACCCAGGATTAACTCTACGTAACTACCAGAATTAAAAGTTACTAACTAACAGAATTAAGATTACTTAACTAACAGAATTAAGATTACTTAAGTACCATAATTAACAAACTATTACAACTAAACCTCCCCTTAAATGTGGCTATGGGTTGATCATACCAATGCTAACCACCAAGTAATGAAACCGTGGTCCATCAAATGGTTTGGTCAACAAGTCAGCTACATTTAAGTCTGTGTGAATTTTCTCCACACTTATGAGCTTCTTCTCATAACAATCTCTGATGAAAGTGGGTGCCGAATCTCAATGTTTTGGTCTTGGAATGAAGAACTGGGATCTTCACAATGCCAGATTGTGCTTTCATTATCAATATGGATTTTGGTATTCATGAAGTTGAAACCATAGTCCAACAATTGATTTTGAACCCATAACACTTGTCCATAGCAGTTTGCAACAGCTACATACTCAGCTTCAGTTGTTGAAGTGGCTACAATAGTCTGTTTCTTACCATTGCATGAGATAAGTCTTTGACCAAGAAATTGACCAACCACCAGTTTGGATTCCTTGTCAAGGTTGAACCAACCATAGTCACTGTCAGTAGAATGCTTCCAAATCAATGGTGATTCCCTAAGAATACCATAATCCCAATTTGGTTCTTGCCCCCTTGAGGTTACTTGAAAAATCTCTTGACAGCATTGAGATGAGAAGTCTTTGGAGTTACCTGAAAACGTGAACAAACACATACTGCATACATAATATCAGGTCTAGAGGCAGTTAAGTACATGAGGGAACCTATCATGGATCTGTACAAGTGTACATCTACATCAAAAGCTTCCTCATCCTTGTCAAAAGGCAACTTGGTCCCCCATGGGAGTTAAGGCAGCTTTGACATTCACAAATCAAATTTCTTGAGTACTCAGCCACATACTTGTCGTTGAGATTGAAGATGCATTCCTTTGTTCCGCTTGACTTGTAGACCTAAAAAAGAATGTAAGTTCACCCATGAACTCATTTGAAATACTGCATTTGCATCAAAGCTTCAAACTCATCACAAACCAAGACTTGTTTGTAGACCCCAAAAATGATATCAATCAACATACACTTGAACCAACAAGATATCCTTTTTGTTTCTTCTAATGAATAAAAGTCTTGTAAGGTGCCCCCTCCTTTGTATCCATGCTTCTCTTAGAATGTTTGACGAAAGTAGCTTACCAAGCTCTAGGGGCTTGGTGCAATCCATACAAGGCTTTGACCACCTCATAAACCCTTGTAGATTAAGCAGGATCAACAAAACCAGGAGGTTGTGAGACATAAACCTCTTCATCAATATGCCATCCAGAAAAGCACTTTTAACAGTCCATGTTGAGAGACTATGAAACCCAAAAATGAGGCAAAGGCCAAAAACAACCTGATACTTCAATTCTTGGCTACAGGAGCAAAAAACTCTCATCATAACAATCCCTTCTTCTGTCTATGACCTTGAGCTACCCACCTTGCTTTGTTTCTGACACTACTCCCCTCCTCATCCCTTTTGGTTCCTGTATACCCATTTAGTACCATATCAGCCTAGTTAGCGACTTGGGTAAATCAACCAAAACCCATACTTAATTAAGCATGAACTGCAACATATCTTCCTTGCCTAGCTTCAACCCAGCCTCCATCTTTCAAGCTTCTGATAACTGTATCTGGTTCAAAATTGAGATAAAAAGCAAGCAAAAAGACAATGTTGTTGATCTTTATGATTGCTTCTTTGGTGTCTTGTATGTAACTCACTATAGTCATAGAGCCCAGAGATTTTCTTGAGAAAGCTTCTAGTCTGAACAGGTTGTATTGGATCTCCAAGGATTTGACTTTAGGATAGCATTGTGAATCCATTAGTGATGATTTGTAGGAACATCTAAACCGTCATCTGGTAAGATTGTTTAAAACAAAATAATCCATCATCATCAAAAAAAGCCTTTTCAAAAATACATTCACATGATTTATCATAAATCCTTATTCAGGCATTTCACATCATCAGCATCAGAGATCACCTCTTCTTCATGATCACACTAGGAGAGAAAACTTCAGTAATGCCAGTATTAACCTCCTTACAAAAGCATATTAAAGTTAAAACTACCATATTAACCAGGATTAGTACTGTAGGTACTGTGAAAGTACTGGTCCTAAGTGCTTCAAAGCAAGAAGCAATCAATTCTTTTCTAAAAGTACAAAAATGTCATCCAAAGCACGACTGGATATTGTGTAAGCAAGATGGCTTGCCTTGTGGAGTGAGTCCTTCTATTGTAGCAATCGTTTCCAGAGATGTAGAAGAAACCACCCATATTAGGTCCTGCGCATCCCCCCAGTTTGCACATCAATATCAATGACTACCTTGAACCTAGCAGGGTAGCTTATTTTGCAAAGAGACAGGTATATAGTTTTCATCAAGTCTGTAAGATAGTCTAAGTCAACATCCACCTATGCCGATTCCCCTGTACATTGGGTTTTTTTCCTCAAGAAAGTTGACATGAAGGTTACTTGCAACTCTGTTTGGTGACTAAGGTTATAAACCCTAAATCTTTTACAATTTACAGAGTAACCAACAAGAAAACACCTCATCCAGATTTTCCATCAAACTTTTCCTAGTGGGCTAAGAGTATTGAGAATTGTGACCTTGGTCACCCCAATGGTCTTATGAAGCTAAGGATAGGTTTGTGGCCAAACAAAAGCTCATAAGGAGTTTTGTTTTGAGGCTTAGGTCCACTCTTACCCTGTTGAAGGTTATAGCAAGCAAGTATTAACTGCTTCTTTCCCAAAAAGTTGTAGGAAGAGTGAGTCAGCTAGCATGAGTCCTAGCAGCCTCTAATTAGGGTCCTATTCATTCTCTCAAAGCAACCCCATTTTGGCCCCCCCTAGAAGGGAGTTTCTTGCATAATAAACTCCTGTTTTATACCCTTTTCCCCACAGAACTCAAGCATAACCCTGTTTTTAAATTCTGTCCCATTATCTGATCTAATGATTTTTACTTTTATGATTAAGTTGGTTTTCTATCTGTCTTATAAAAGTCTTAAGGATGCCACTAGTCTCATCCTTTTTGGCTAAGAGAAGAAACCCAAACAAAACCTTGAACAGTCAGTCAGTAATCCACTAGACATTAACTTGCATGGTTTGATACTCCTCCACAGAAGTTGGTCCAAAAAATCCATATGCAAGGTATGTAATGGGTGGTCTCATATCTATCTAATCTTAGCCTTACAGGAGGCCTGTGTGCTTCCCTGCTGACAAGCAAAACAAGTGTGGCAATTTTGAAAACGTCTTGGAAGGTAACCCTCTAACTAGATTATCTTTATACAATTTATTTAAGTTTTTTAAATTAAGGTACCTAACTCCTGTGCCGACAATTTACTTCATTAGATGAGGGCCCCCTTTGAACTAATACGTCAGGTGTATCCTTTTGAAGAATCAACATTTTTCATATCAAAAAGTATACATGTTTGAGTGCCTAGAACTTTAGAAGAACCTGATTTTCATGCCGGCATCTTGAAGTCCGAGGACAACCACAAAACACTCTTTTCAGTAAAAAGTACATTTTAACTTTTTTATCACGATATCTGAAGATATGGAAATAAATTAAAGTGTCCAAGTTCTTTCACAAAAGCCACACATCAAAAACTAAATTGCCTAAACCTAATTGTACCTTTTCCACTGATACTAACCATTACACTTTTCTCCAAAGTAACAGATCCCTCCTTTGAGAAAAGTTCTTTCTTGATGAATCTTCAAAGATGGGCCCCCTGTTACCAGTCATGTGCCCAAACATCCACTATCAAAAAAACCTCTAAAGCTCATATGCTTCAGTGGATGATCCTAGCACATACAAAAAAGATTAGTTTCTTCTCTTTGGACCCAATTGCCTTCCACAGAGGCTTGGGTCTGCCTTGTGGGATCTTGAGAAACATGAACATAGAAATCAGGGGTGGTCCACTATTGGTATAGAGTGTGGTTGTTGTTTTTCTCCAAACACACCTGCTGAGGTATTACAGCAGAACCCAAATTTGCCTTAACACATAAAAATTTTGACTTGTAGGCTGTATTCCTTAAAATGGTCTATTTTTACCAGGTGAACTTTGTTTTGAAAAACATTTCTTTGGACTTTTAAGATTCACCTGTGAAGTCTGGTTTGATAATACTGGTCTATTTACTCTAGCAGTATTAACATGCACCCTACCAGAATTAACATTTTGTTTGCCAGTATTAACTCTAGAACCACCAGACTTATTTTGAGTGCCAGAATTAACATACATGCTACCAGAATTAACATGTTGCTTTGCCCTTATAAAATTCTAGAAAACACAGGACTTTAAATCCGAAGTGCCAGCGGAACTAACAGAACGAAACATTTCCTCCATGACCAGTATTAAACATTTACCCTACCAGGTTAAATAGTGTTGCTCAGCAGTACTAAGATGGTCTAATGTTTTAATTACTTGTACAGTCTGGGAGTGAATTGATTATGCTTTATTCACCCTGTTAGAGTTAGTCCACTGTGGTGAGCTTGCCTAACATTACATGACCACCCTTGTGCTCATAATAGCAGCTTTCCTTGCATCTTTTTCTCATTAAATATCAAAACTTAATCAAATGACTAAGACTTCCACACACAAAACATGGTTTACTTATCAAAAGAATATCCTGCACCTAATTCCCTTTCCATTCCTTTGATCAATTCTGTCCTAATATCTGAAAGGAAAAGGGTGAGGGAGTCACTCCTGTTGTCCTAATATTGGTGTGCTCTAGGAGTATTTACAATGCTGTGCACAACTAGGGTCAACTGTTTGTTGGGGTGTAGGCATTTGTGATTGAGTCTTTTGGGTGGAAATGAAAACCTGCTCACTAGCATTGACTGAATTGTCAGATACAGTTCCTTGTTCCCCATCACTGTCATTGGATTGACAAGTTGAGTTAACACATGAGTTTGCATTAGACTACAGTTTCCAAAGCTCCCCATCACTGTCAATGGATGGACCAGATGGAGAAAACAATGGAACTAGTCAATTAGACACTGTAGGACTAGGAATTAGGATTGAGGTCCATGTTTGCCATCTCATACAAAGAACATCAATGACCCTCCTGTTTCCCTAGGGTTATAATCACCACAAATGAGGATAGAGGGAACCTTTGTACTCTACCTGTTTGAATCTGCTGAAATAGAGGGGGATGTGATAATTGTCCTGCATATGTTTCCCTAAAAACAAAAATCCTCTACTATTTCTTCTCCATATCCGAAGGACCTCAGCATTTGATTGATGCCATACCCCTAAACTACCTATCTTAACAGGTTGAGCTCATCCCACAACAACTAGCTTCCAAAATTTTTAGAAGATCCAAACAAGAATCAACAATTTTTTGTAAAGGCATCTTGGCCTTAACAGCTTATCATTCCTATTCTTCTATACTTTTTCAGCTTTCATCTTTTTCAAAAATTGCTTAGCTGAAAAATTTAATTTTCATTTACGGAAGATTTGCTGTTTGTGGAGGCTTTAAGCTGATATTCAAATGTATCTTAACAGCAGCTTATGGCACCTAAGGCAGCTTCCTGTCACCAATTCAGATTGTAATCATCCATACTTAGCTAGAAAGTGCATTATATTGAATCTAAACACACAATTTAGAGCACTGGATACCTTCATTATTCACATGAAAGCCATTTAGAGCATGATTGAGTCCTCATCTGTAGTCGGCTCGTACCCAATGATTTGACTTCATCAATATCCTCATAGCTCCTTTTTCCAGTTCTCACTCTGTGCTTGAAACTTGACCACTGCTGCTTCTGCCTGCTACCTTCTGTTTGTGAACCTTTAAACTTGCACTCCCTGGCAAAAATGCCCATATTTGTGGCAATTGAAACATTCAACTTTTCCTCTATCAATGCCTCCTCATTTTCCATCCACTCATGCCTTCTGGCCTGTCTGCTTGTAAGAACTTCTTAATCTTTTATGGCAGTCATCGCAATCTGCCATTTATATCCATCTCTTCCAAATCCAATCATCAATTTTGATCAGGTCTTCATGTATCCAAATCCACATCCTCATCATTAGTCGGCTAGAAAAGAATGGAGTAACTTCATCAGCAAGAACTCAGAGTAGCCGTTGGTAGTTGCTTTGGAAGAGGAAGTGGTAATAAGAACTATAACTTCCTGAGCTGTGCTTGGCTTAGCTTGCATTGAAGAGCTTTGCTGGGATGAAAAGGCCACTAATCAGATGTCAGGTGAAGAAGAAGATTGTCTTTTGATGTCTGTGTTCAAAGACCTCAGATTATTAATAAATCTGCTATTGACAGTGTGTCAATATTCTTCTTCGTTCTCATGTCCATGGCTAGACTGTCCACGCAGGAGGAAGGACCTCAAAAAATTGGTGATTTAGCATCTTCATCTGAACACACCAGCACCAGGGCATCCAATTGATGATAGGAGTTTTTTGGACACCCTATCATACCTTTCTCCAAGCTTTCTTAGATGAGATAGTAAATGCCTCAAACTGTTGTTTCAAAACAGTTTTTTTGGCATTTTCATTTTGAGTTCGCATTAACCACCAAACCTTGTCTTAATGCTAGCCCAAAATCTCTTTGGCATCATCCATGCCATGAAAAATCTGATATGATCTTTTGGAATAGCCATTAACAAAAATGTCAATCCCGAGCTTTCCTTTCTTTCTTTCTCCTCAGCAAACTGTTTGGACGAGAACCCTGTAAACACCATCCTTACCTTTGGTGACGCGCTTCTTTGAGTTCCCCATGCTGAATCACTTCCTAGACCTCATTATCTATATACTCAAGATATGTTCCATCTCCATTCCCACTATCATAATCGCTCTTTTTGAAGGACGGGCATTTGATGTTTGAAAGTGTGTTTGTGTGATTATTTGTTGTGTGTATAGTCAGAGCATCGCCTTTTGTTGGATGCTGGAAACAGATCCAGCCAAAGATGCATCATCATGAAGAGAAAGTTCCTCATCATCATGAAGGAAAAATTATCGTTTGCAGACATGAACTACTTGATTTTTGGTGGATTAAAAGGTTTTGAATCTTGTTCAAATCTTGTGAGGTAAAGTCCATTTAGTGGCTCAGATACCACTTGTAGGGTCCTTATAAACCGGATCTAAATTAGCCTTAAACGACATATCGTCCTTTTGGATAAATCCAAAGAAACTATTGAAGACGATAAACATTGAATATAATATTGACGCGGAAATATCAATGTCTATACCAAGATACCAACAAGAACGGAAATAACTAAACTTGATAATTACTATTACTTAATTGATATGTGAATTCCTCAAGCAACTCATATGTTTACAAACTATTTTCTATGTTCCTTTTATAAGTTTAAGAACCCTAAACGCAGTCAAGGATAAATGAACATTATCCTCTTCCTAGATTTAACGCTAATAGAAAACTAAATACTATATATTACAAAAAGACCATAACTGTCTGATTAAACTTATTAACTTTTACTAACTGTCAAACACACGTTAAGTTACAGCTGAAGGGCAGACTAACTTGCTCAACCAGACTTAAACTTCTATTACTAACACGTATTAAACTATTTCCTATCAGTACTTAACTATAACTAACAGACTAACCTTAATACTAACAGTATTAATCTGTTTTTACAATATTTTCCTAACAAGATCGTCCTAATTTCACCAATGATAATAACCAACAAGGCAGCTGAGAACATGCAATACAGGTCCGTAACGACGGAATATACGATATAACATGCTCGCATCACATCCTCATTCACAGTAAACCCATGGCTAATATATTAAGAAAGGGAATTAAATTGTTGTTAAATAAAAATTTCGAAACAAATAGACTAGGTCCAAGATATAAGTTGCTAGACACTTTTTTCCCGACCGTTACCATGAAAAAGACACAACTATTTACAAACTCTTGACAATACAGATAAAAAAAACAACAACCTAAAGTTGGCGTTTCTCGTAACGGTTAACTTCCCATTCATTCCCATACATATACAACTTTACAAGACAATTGGAGATATCTTACCACTTTATATAATAACTTTTATCATCGTTACTTTATAAGACGTATCCCCGAATAATCGGTCCTTTCCTTCATATAATTCCCTTCGTTTTTAAGCATTTGTCAAGACAATGGCGATATCTACCACTTTATATAATACATATTTAAGTTGATCTTCCTAAGATTAATGATTGTTATAGTATTTCTAGAGGAAGCTAAAGTCTCGTGTCCTAATCCACACGGTTGTCTTTTGAACGGTTTTTGCATCGACCATTTTTTGTAAGACGAACCGCTATACTCGAAACTAGTTAGTTTTTAGTTTTAGAGAGTTAACTTCTAATCTAATTCATCACAATCAACACAATTGCTACTGTTTCCAATAACCTTTTCTTAATATAGTCTAGCTGGTTTAAGTTTTGAGTTAATGGTCTTTTTGAGTGATTCATTTTTACCTTTAGACTTTTGCTTTGTTAATTATCCTAAAACTACTTTGATCAAGTTTGGACATACACATTTTTCCTATATTCGTTAATCAAAAGATGAACCTAATATATAAAGATTAATCGGATAGTAACCGATCGTTTGAGTGACCTGAGACAAATCTCTTCTTTTCTTTGAGTCATCTCCACTATCGCATCCAACTTCGACAACGAATGCCTTTTTTCAACCGGAATAGTTTTTTTAGGGCATATCGTCTAATGAAATGATTTGGACACCCAACACTTGAAGCATCTTCGATCTTTCCTTACCCTTTTTCTCTTCTTGATTTTTTGGAAGTTCTATTTTGCCGCCATAAGTTGTCGACAAACTTGACTCTTCTTTCTAAGATTCTTGAAATCCCTACGACCATGCATATTCCTCGCAATCATTGCTATCTGAAGAAGATGATCATCAATCACTCAAGACTTGTTTTGCTTTAAGTGCGAGAGATTTGTACTTTTCTTTCTTGTTCTTTGCAATCTCCAAGTCCTTCTCAAGAACTACCTCATAGACTTTGAAGGTGCCACAAGATTCGTCTAGAGGATAGCTTAGACACGTCATTGGTTCCTCTATCGCGTTACTTTGGTCTCCATTTAATGGAAGAGCCCATCAAGAAATGTACTGCCATGGTTACGACTTGAAAAAGAAGTCATTCCAATGCTTTAATAGAAGTAATTATGTATTCAATCTAGAAAAAGTCACAATCAAGTGGTTTTCAATCATCGTCGTAATTGAAAATTCCTCATATTTTTGAACAAAAAGGTCTATTTTATTATCTTTAACTTGTTTGTTCCTTGATTGATAGTTATAAAGAATCCAAAACATTTGAGTCATGTCACACATGAAAATTCTTTCTCTATTCCTTTTTAATAAAGCCTTATATAAAACCATTTTAGCATCAATCATTTTAGGAAAACATTTTCTTTAGATTTTCATCAAGCTATTCATATGGTGTAACTCCCATCCATCCTTTGTCCTTTGGTGGTAGGTTTTGTAGTTACCATGAGCAATTATAAACCTAAAGATCAACATCCTTAGACTACCACGTAAAGTTTCAAAACGGTTTTTTCCAATAAATAAAACAATTTTCCTCGAAAGAGAGGTTGGTCGTCTGCATAGATTGACCTTCTTTGTAGTTTTCCAAATCTATAATCGTTTAAAGATTAAAATACAATTTATTTTAAAACTTTGATAACCTAGCTCTTGATGCCAATTGTGAAAAACTAGAAGGGGGGTTGAATAGTTTTCTAAATTTTTGGTCTTTAAAAAACTTGTAAAATACTTTGTTTGAAACTTTAGTGAATGTTGATCTTAGATATTGATATTAAGATAAGATAGAAAGTAAGAGATCCAAGGAAAATTAGAGAATAAGAAAGATACACCAACGGGACACAAGTATTTATAGTGTCCTCGGCTAAAGGACATCTTCCTTGCCCTACTCCACTCCCCGAGTCACCTACTCGAGAGTTTGTTAAACACTAGTCACCGAGCTCTTTTCACTTGGCGGAGAAGCCTTCACAACGATGGTACACTTCTAAAGATTACAAAGATGATCACCGATTTCTCACGACGAAATCAATAATAACACAACTACACTTGATGTAACAACACCATAACGACTATAATTACAGCAAAAATACTCTTTGAATGAGGTAGAGAAGAATCAAGATCACGACACATTTGAGGCGCAGCTTGAAACTTTCGCGTATATGGCAAATCCTTTCTTGAAGTGAATACCTACACAAGATTTAAGAAAAGAGATGCAAGGGAGAGAGAGATCAGTTGATATAGAGAAGATTGTATGAAGAAAAATGGTTGGTATGAAAAAAACATGAGAAATGGCTTGGTATTTATAGCCAAAAAATTTACTGTAGGCCGGTTCTGCCGGTGCTGTTTACCAATGGCATCGTCATGCAAAACCTAAGGCACACCGCAAACATTAAAAACTAAATCCCGAGTTTGATTTGCAAAATCTTAAGAAATCTTTGTGTAATCTTATGATATATTCCTTGGATTTGCTGCAATTGATTATATACAAAATGAAATAATTAAATTAAAAAGTGTAAGATTAATTTGAGTAAAGTTATGGTTTTAAAAGATTTTGTATACTTTTTCAAGTTGCATGTTTTTCTACAAAGATGGAAAATAGTAAAGAGATAATGTTTTGAGATGATAAGAGGTTTGAGAAGAATGGTTGGGAAAGAATGAATATGTTTTGTCATTAATAAGACCTTAGTTTAAGTTGGTTGTAAAAATGTTTTTACACTAATCTAAATTACGTTAATCTAGGTTAAAACCAAAATACTAATAAAAAAAATTAAACAACTTCACTCCCTGGTAGCGGCGCCAAAAACTTGATGTGTCGTTGAGTGTAGGTATTTTATTTATCAAGTTTTACATTTATATTTTTCCGACTATACCTAAAAATAACACTAACGGGCAGTGTACCCGATCGGATGTGGCTTCGTTGGTAAGTAGGGTGTCGATCACTAAGAGCGAGAGCGTTAATTCTTAGTTCTATCAGTATTTTAGTTATCTATGTTAGTTCTAATCTATGTTAATTCTAAATTAAACCTATGTTAAACCTAATTCTAACGGATAAGGGGCTTTTTAGTCTGAGAGACTAGCATAGGTTTGGTCGTGACTTAAATCTACTTCCGCTGCCAAAACACACGCAAGACAATAATCAAAAGATAGAAGAGCGGTCAAGCCAATTATAAGGAAACTGTATTAACCATAATCAAATAGAATGTTGTTCGTTTATTTAGTATAATGAATGACTTATTTCGAGGGTTATATCTTTCCTAGATTTAGGCGGTACTTCTTCTTAAAACCTATCTATTAACATATATGAAGAGGGAAAGATAGGTTGTTTTAGAAACAGAGTGGTTGGATGAACATTTTAGAGAGAGAAAGTAAACATGAAATGGAAATGCATAAATGTGTGAAATAATGAACAACCAACACCCTCTCCAATGCATGGAGAGGGTATTTATACATCCCTAGTGGCCAGCCTATGGTTAGCTTGTGGGCTTTCCATGGGCCTTTAGGTCTGATTAGATTACTATCATTACATTAGACTAACTACGGGCTTTGACTAACTATTATTGGAAGTGACTGATACTTTTTGTGTTTCTAACAATCTCCCCCTAATGGAGGTTACTCTAATTTACAAAGACTTAAACCTAGCATAATATACTTTTACTTTAGTCTTGAACTCATAGTCTTTAACTTCAATCATTAACTTATGAATTGATGTAGTTATCATTGACTTTAGGCTTGAGCTTGTTCCTTTAGCTTGACTAGAATGTGAATATGTGATCTTGAGCATCTTGAGATCATCAACCAAGCATAATCTCTTTTCGCCTTCTCATAAACTTTGCCATCTTGTGAACTTGTGACTTTTGGACCGACATGCTCATACCTTTCTTGATTTGTCAACTTGAAAAGCTTTAATATTGCATCTTTCTTGAAGTCTTTAACTATAACACTTTGTCACTTCGAGAAAGACGTTCGGTATTAGAGTAATGAAAATTTCTTTGAAATTCTTTGACTTTAATACTTTGTCACTTCAAGAAAGACGTACGGTATCAGAGTAGCGAAAGTCTTGAACATGTACTTGAGCTTTCCATGAATCTTAATGTTTGTTCGGTCGGAGTATGAGCATAGTGGCTATATCTGTGAAGTCAGATGCTAGAACCAGGATACCTCATACCATCTATGTAAATCTGCAATAAAATAGTTAGCAATAAAGCGGGAGGACGAATATGGCTTTGTCATTCCCCCGTGTTTGGTTGGAGTAACCTTCGAATCCTTGAGGATCGACTTGCGATCAGGTAGATTCAATTTAAGAAGAATCTCCTTGACAGGATTTCCAGCTGAAGTATCGAATCTTTCTAACACATATATATTAGATTCATCAAACTCAGCATGTTCTCATTATCGGAACGTCTCAAAGCAGATAGCACGATAAGAGTGAACCAGTGAGTTACTTTGTCTCACCGATTGAATAGAAAAATTGATTTGAACATCAATCGACGTGTCACTTGCTAAAGTGGTTTTGTGACACATTGAGAGTGTTAATCATTTCAAAGATTCATCATCAACCTTAATTTATTTACTGGAACAAGTTTGATTCATTTTAGAATCGAATCATCGTTTCTTTCCAGTTGTCACAAGTTTGATTATTTGAATCGCACAAGTCACCTACCAAGAGCTTGTTTGATATTGGCTCAAGCTGGATTTTCATCGTCATTAAGAATACTTTAGTATCACTCTGATGTTCTGGCAAAATCACAAGGATAATGCGTAGGACTCTTAGGTTATTACTTGTTTTCACAGTGTGTGAACAACAAATATATTTGAACAGTGTCCTAGTGAGATTTATTTGTGAATCTCTTGGCTCTAAGCTCAATAGTGCACTTTGGTTTTAGTGATTGGAGGCTAGAGCAGACTGTCACCTTTTTAATATCAACTAACTCGGAGTGAGAAAGTTGATAAAAATGCGTGTAATCTTCGTGAGAAATGAAACAAAAATCTTTTGAGAGATTCTGAGTGGCTAGGGAGGGTTGTGCATTGCATTACTAGGTCCGACTGTCTTCAATACCAGACAATAATTTAGTGTTTTTAACAGTTTATGTATTGACCCGATTTCTGCCTAAATGTAAGGAGGGCTTCTTTCTTTTCACCCTTTATCTTAACTTTTCTTTTTAATTATTCAACCCCTTCAGTGCTTACCGAGACTTCATGACTAACACCTTGTTAGGTTTGTTCCAGTACTAGCTCTATCTCAGTCGGCACTTTTCCTTTATTCTTACTTTTACTCCTTTTTATCATACCTAAGGACTTCTACGCTAACTAGTGGAATGTCCCTGGGTAGATCCTTCCGGTTCTGGCTAGATCGTGGGAATGAATACCTAATCCTAACCACCATATAACTCCATGTAATTACAAACATAGTCGATCTTTCGGTATTATTCTCAGCCTTAAACCATTCAAAATGCTACCCCTCAACATGTGCATCGATATTCAAAAAATGTTTAGCACATGAAGGGCAGGAGTTCACACTTGAGTCTTAATAATCACATTATACAAGTTATATATATTTTAATCACATTTTCTCCCCTTATCAAAAATGTCAAATCGTTTGATATTTTGGATATCAATTGATTTAAATTAATGCTTTCGGGGAGAAAAAAATGTTCTAATTATATATCAAGCTTATTATTGGAACATTTTAATGCTCCCCCTCAAATTATGAGGGTATTATATGGTGTTTAAGTACGTTAATTTGAATTTTTTTGAATTTACTAAGAAATTCTTGAAAATTCATACTCAAACACTATATATGCCTATATTTAAGTCTACACTACACATTTATATATTCACAAGATTATTATGTATGAGGTTTGACCTGAATGATGATAACATCATATGATAGAGTCATATGGTTCTTTTGTAGCAGCCGTAGGTCTTCTCTGTAGTCTTTCTTAAGAAGTTGTCTTAGCTTCCCCCTAAACCAGCAATCCTTTCTTGAGTAGATTTAGAACTTTATTGCAAGCCGCATCAAGCAGTCTTGATGTATAAAGCCCAGATATCCGAAGTACACAATTAACCCTTTCAAGATTTTGATATCGCAACACCAAAGTCAATTAAGTCCCGGATGAGCGCATTTCTCTCTTCAGGATAGTGATGATATAAATTGAAACACCAAAGTCAACTAAGTCTCGGATGTCACAATTATTCCCTCTAAATAGTCGAAATGATAACTCCAAAGTCAACTAAGTCTCGGATGTAGACATTTCTTCCTACAGGATACTGACAATCTAAAGGAATCATCATACCTATGTGTACCTCTTCTATCAAATATATCTACTTCTTTTAAGAATAAGCTTAGAGATTGACCGGTCGGGTAAAACATTAATTGAATCAGAAAGAACTCTTCTCACGTTTTAAATAATTATTCTCACAACACTTCCCCCTGGGAACTCAAATGATGCATACTAAAAATAACAAGATATCTCTTCCCCCATGTGGATGAAATAGTGCACCCGAAAGTAACAAGTTAAAACACTGATTTTCTCTGCGGTTATGACATTCGTCTTCCCGGAATGGCCTAAAATCAAAGAAGGCTATGGACTCTATCACGTGTACTTGTTGTACGTTCTAGTGTATCTACTCCTTCCCCCTTGCTGGTTTTGATACCTCGGAATCAGCAAAACCTTGTATGCACATATACTTGAGATCGTGTTCTAAGAATTAACTTCAAGGCTTTTAAAACTATGAAAGTATATCCAAACATTCCTAAGTCTTTTACAACTATGAGGTGTTGGTAATATTGATCGAATGTAGTATAAAGCCTATACTCACTAAGTCTTTTATTGCAAATAAGTCCCTAAAGTTTGAAACATATGACATCTAAAGCTCTTATAGTTAATATAAATTAACTCCCCTTGAAATTGTTATTCGTCATTATCAAAAACTTTATCCGTTTATTTCGTGACTTATTTTGAAAGACCGTTTTAAAAGATTATTTGTTGACACATTCTCCCCCTCAAATAATGACCCGTTTTCTATTTAAAGAGCTGTTGTCATTGTTTGAGTGGTCGAATTGTCTTTGAAAATCTTTTTGTAAGTACTGAAAACACTGATTCATTATGAAGACAACTTTTTACCAATAAAATAAGATTTCTCTTATTTTGACAAAGAAATGCACTGACACGTACATTAATTTGTATATAGGAAGCACGGGTTGTGTTGCAAAGTAAACACAAGCCTTTGCATGGTCATAAAGTAGACCATGCCCGAGAATAAATTCCCGTTATGAGGTCAAGTTTTCTTTTTGAAATACTTGCCTTTAAGATGATGACCGGGTTGCTATCTGAAATAATAGCAAGCCATTTTTGGCATGTTTTGAAAAACTTTTGAACTTCTGCTCGAACTTCATTTACAGCCTCGTATCATTATTAAATGACATTTCTAAGACCGTAAATGTTATCGATTTTCAGAAGACATGCCATTATTACCTCTTTTTATATTTTTCTCATTTTTTAATTTTTTTTCTTTGGTTTTAAAGATTTTATATTTTTGTATTTTGTTTTTATAAAGGTTTTTGAAAATGAAAATCTTTTTGGTTTTTCTGGTTTTGAATATATACATATGAAACACAGGATATCAGAATAGGTACCACCACTATTCTTCAGCTTCATCTGCCAATTGTTTCAGGGTCTCCGGCGTAAAACTTTGCATTCCCAGCTTGTTGATAAGAAATTCAATTCTTTCTCTGCCAAGGGCTTTAGTGAAGATGTCCGCCAGCTGATACTCCATATTGACAAAGTAAAGCTCTACTACTCCGTTCTCAACTTGCTCTTTTATGAAGTGGAATCTGATATCAATATGTTTTGATCGAGAATGTTGAACATTGTTGCAGCATAAGGCAATAGCGCTTTTGTTATCACAGTACATTAGAATTTTATTGAATCCAAGGCCATAGTCGGTAAGCTATGATCTCATCCAAAGGACTTGAGCACAACAGCCTGACAAGGCTATATATTCAGCTTCCGTACTGACTAGGATATCGCATTGCTTTTCTGCACTTGTTGACGACACTAACAAGTCTGTTCCCAATATTGCATACATCCAGATTACTTCGTCTATATCTGGCAACCCGCGTTGATCAGCATTCTGTAACAATCTGTTTAGGCATAGAAGAAACCTAGATACAGAGTCCCCTATTAACGGTTCCTCTTAAGTATTTAAAGATTCTTTTACAGCATGTAAGTGCTTTTCGGTAGGCTTTGCCTGATACCGGGCACACATGCCTATAGCAAATGTTAGGTCTTGTCTACAGGCTGTTAGATACATAAGGGTGCCGACCATTCTACGATAGTGTGTAAGGTCAACGGATTTCCCTTGTAGATCTTCATCCAGCTTGGATTTCTCCACCATAGGAGTATCCACGATGTCACTAGATTCTATACCATATTTTTTCAAAGATTCAAGAGCATATTTTGATCGGTTTAGAAAGATGCCTCTGAGACTTTGTGAAATTTGTAGTCTGAGAAAAAAATAATATTTTGCCCATCATCGACATCTTAAACTTTGAACAAATTATTTTTGAAAATTGATCACATAGTTCAGGTGTAGTATACGCAAAGATTATATCATTAACATAGATTTGTACCAGGAGAATATCTTTGCCTTGTCTTCTAATGAACAATGTGGGATCCACGGTTCCTTTAGAGAATTCCTGAGAGAGTAGAAACTTTGACGATAGATCGTACCATGCGCGAGGAGCTTGTTTCAACCCATAGAGAGCCTTCTTAAGCTTGTACACATGATTCGGATTGTCTTGATCCACAAACCCATCCGGGTGGCTGGCATAAACTTCTTCGCGGCAGAATGCCATTCAAGAATGTCATCTTAACATCCATTTGGTAGACAGTCATATTCATGTGAGCAGTATATGCAAGGAAAATTCAAATAGCATCAAGTCTAGTTACTGGAGCAAAGGATTCCTCAAAATCAATTCCCTCTTCTTGACGGTAACCACGAGCAACCAAACGAGCCTTGTTCTTTAGAATTTCTCCTAATTCATCAAGTTTTACCTTGTAGATCCATTTTAAAGTAATGACCATCACTTTATCTGGACGAGGAACAAGTTCCCAGACTTCAATACGTTTAAATTCATTTAGCTCTTCTTGCATTGCTTCAATCCAACATGATTGAGTTAATGCGTCTTTATAAGTCTTGGGTTCAATAGAGGAAAGAAAAGCATCATAGTAACAAATAAGGCTTGTTCATGGAGTTAGAGTCTTGTGGATACAGGTCGTTCGAGTTCACCGATGATGTTGGCTAAAGGATGATCCTTGGTTCATTTGGTAACGTGTTCTGAGTAAGGAGCAGCGGTGTGCACAACAATTGGAATAACATCCGAAAAAGAAGATGCTTCAGAATCATTTTCTAGAATTGGAATACCAAAGAACGGATCGTTATTCATGTGTGCCAGATCTAAGTCGTGATTGTCTTCTTCAACATTGTTAGGAATGACAGGAGATTAAGTTTTAGGTGTTGTTTGGGAGTTACTAGGGGATGGTGCATCTTGGTCAATAGTTGTTGAGGAAGGTGAACCGGTTGATGCAGCGGGTTCTGGAGCTACTACTTCAGCAATTGGAGCAATGACTTCAGGGGCTGGGTGATCAACACTTGATGGAGGGTTGAGTAATTCATCAAACAGTGGTTGAAACAAAATATCCCAATTAGTTTTTGAAAGTGGTACAAACGGTGTTAAAGGAGGAGGGTTTGGCACGAGTCCTGAACTAATTGTTGCAGGAGTCATTTCATGAAGTGCGGGAAGTGCGGGTTCTAACTGCTGTGTTTAGAAGGCCATCACAGTCATCTTATCAAAATCTACATGACTGTTTTTCGATGATTCGTCTGGTTACGTTCAATTGTAAATTAAAAAATCTGTTCTTTGTATGTGCACACCAAAGTGAAAATACCAACATCAGTTTTTTGGTTGTAACTTCCCAAATTGCCTCGCTATCATTGTCGGAATAACAAAGAGCACCAAATAACGTGGAAAAATGCTAAGGTCCATGAAGTTTTATCATAGTAAAAGCTCATATGGTGTTTGCCGTGCGAAGACGTATGATGGAACGATTTGTGGGTATAAAACATGCGGTAGCAAACTCTGCTTTCTGCCCATAAGAAAGAATAACATAGAATTTTGCAATAAATCAACATTGTTCGGGCAGAGCTTCAATTAGCGAACGATTACGTTTTTCAACGACACCATTTTGTTGTGAAGAGCGAGCAACGGATGTTTCATGAGAGATGCTAACCTTCTCATACTATTCACACAAAGTTTGATTAACAAACTCAGTTCCATTATCTGTTATGATTCTACGAACAGGTGCTTGAAGCAGGCAATGGATCATCTAGAAAACTTGATTATGAAATCTGAAGCTTTTCCCAAACCTTTTGACTTAAACAAGCCGACATCACCCATGTAACCCATGAGGTAATCAATTGACAAAGACATGATGTACTTCCTTCCATTAACACTTGCGACACGCATTGGGCCACAAAGATCCATTTGCAAATGATAAAGTTTTTCTGGGTTGGTGTCTTCAGATTTAGGTTTGTGGGGTTTCTTCTTGCATTTGCCCATTGCACACGCAGAATACAAATGGTCCTTTTTGTTGATAGAAATAATGCCTAAAAACATTATTAATATTTTCACATCTTTACGTTTTGATAATCACAAAATATAAAAACGTTCAATGTAAAATTAAACGTAAACAAGTAATTAGTAGTAAATTTTCATTTCGAAAATTATATCACTTAAAGGGATGAATAAATAAATGCTTAATACATTTTATGATCAAAGGAAATTTTTATTCAACCTCACACTTTTATAAAATGTTGTAAGCATATTTATAAACATTACAAAATATTTTCTACAATTAAAAGAAATGTTTTATTCAAAATAAATATTTTGAAATTCAAATTTTTGGACCTAAAACGGTTAAAAAGTTCCAGAAAATTCATCCTACTCAAAAGGACAAAATATGGGTGAGGCGCCCAGTTCAGGGCGGCCCTCCTTAAATACAAGGACGGGCCCCCTTAAATTTTAAAGGGGACCACCCACCCTATTTAAGGGACCCCCCATAGACTGGCGCTCTATCAGTTTTATCCTATAAATACTATATTTTTTTCCCCACTATTTTTCCTCACCCTTTGCACTCATGTCTTTCAGATCTAAAACAACCACACATCTCATTAAGATCCTTTGATCATCTAATCAAAAAGCTTGTTTTCCAAGTGGATCCAATCTCATTCCATCAAGTGCAAGAGAGAATACTTCCATCATCAAAGTGAAGAATATAAAACACCTATAGAAAGTTTGTGTAAATCATTGTAAATCTTGTAAAGTTGTGTAGTAAGATAAAATCTTTATGATTGTTGTAAAGTATAGTTAAATGATAGTGATTCCATCCCAAGTTGTGGTAGTTAGGTGTGAGAAGTGAAGTAGAGAAGTAGTGGTGCTGAATAAAACTAATGAGTAGAAGAAGTTGGTGTAGTTGTGAAGCTTGTGTTGTGAAATCGATATAATAGTGTATAACTTGTGAAGTCGTGAATAGATAGGTATCTAACTAAGATTATAACTAACTCGACATCTAACTTAGGTGTCGAAAATTTGATATAAGCAAAAGTTGTGTACGGATTATCTCCGCCATAAGGGAGTTTGTTGACATAGGAAGAAAACTCTCGAGTTGGTGCTCGAGAAGTGAGTAGGGTGAAGAGGTGCTTTTCGTTACTAAACCACTATAAAGATCCATGCCGTTGTGTTTTGATTGTTCTTACATCGTATCACTTGTCTTACCTTAATTTTGCTCATAACTATCACTATTAATTGTTTAAGATAAGTAATATTAGTTTATATTGTGTGCAAGTGTTGAATTCAATAAAGTCGAATCCCAAGTTTTTATTTGTAACAAACATAACAATAAATTAAAAGGCTGTAAACGTATTCAACCCCCCTTCTAGTTTTCCACAATTGGTATCAGGGCTAACGTCAAACATAGAATTTTTAAAATAAATTGTATTTTAAAACTTGAATCGATCTATGGAATCGGAAAAATATTTAGAAAGGCAATCTATGCAAAGACCACCACTATTTGAAAGTGATGGATTTATTTATTGGAAAAATAGATTCGAAACTTATGTGAAGTCAAAAGATCTATCTTTGGCATGTTATTACCGATGGTGATTTTCCTTCTATTCAAAATAATCCCGAAACTAAAAAGGATGAAGTTTACATTTTTTCATAAACAACAAAAAAGATATCTTAAAAAGAAACTTGCAAGAAAACAATAAAGCTAAAATGGGTAATTTATAATGGCTTTGCCACGTAAAGTATACGAAAGATAATTTTTTGATTCCAATACCGCAAAAGAAATTTGGGATACTTTGTTAATCACTCATCAAGG
The DNA here is from genome assembly GCA_026074375.1 of Tanacetum coccineum. Classification (NCBI taxonomy): domain Eukaryota; kingdom Viridiplantae; phylum Streptophyta; class Magnoliopsida; order Asterales; family Asteraceae; genus Tanacetum; species Tanacetum coccineum. The sequence goes on from BQNB010001070.1 coordinate 54,430, forward strand.
TAATAATCAAGTCAAAGCTAACAAAATAGATCTTCTTGTTCAACAATATGAACAATTTATGATTCCGAAAGAGGAGTCAATAGATAATGCATTTGCTAAATTTAACACTATTATTACTAGTCTAAAAGTACTTGATGAAAGTTTTTCTAGCAAGAATTGTGTTAAGAAATTTCTTAGGGCGTTACATCATAAATGGCGCGCAAAAGTCATGGCGATTGAAGAATCAAAGAATCTAACAACTCTATCACTTGACGAACTCATTGGAAATTTAAAGGTTTATAAAGAAGTAATTAAGAAAGATTCTAAAACCATCAAAAGCAAAAGAGAACAAAGTAGATTCCTATTACCTTGAAAGCTAGAAAGAAATCTAGTGATGATGATAACTCAACCTCCGATAGTGAAGATGAAAGCAATAACTCCATGGCCATAAGAGACTTCAAGAAATTCTTCAAAAGACGAGGACGATTGTAAGACAACCACACGAAGAAAGAAAATCATTCCAAAGAAATAAAGACGACAAAAATGGCAAAGGGCGAAGAAAGAAAATGCTTATAAGTGTTGATATCCAATCATCCTCGTCGGAGAATGTCCAAAACTATCAAGATATCAAAATCAAAAAGCGTTTGTTGGAGAATCTTAGAGTGATAGCGACGAAGATGAAGAGGAGAAGACAAATGATGAAAAGTGTCTTATAACTAAAGCTTCCAATGAGGTACTTTCCGAAACTGAATACTTTAGTGATGACCAATCATCACTAGACGAAAATGACTTAGATAGTGAATATAGTATACTATGCAAATTATGACTAAAAATAAAACTCTAAAACAAACTAAAATAGAATTAGAAAATGAAGCACTAGAATTAAAAGATAAATTATCTAGGTTAGAAAAAGGTAAGGAAGTAATTGAAGAATGTAAATTATGTCAAGACCTTAAGCTTGAAAATGAGAAAGCTTAGGAAAATAGGATATCTAACTAAATCAATTTAATGATAGTAGTCACTCACTTAAGAAAAATAAAAAGTTCTCAAAAAACTTCCGAATAAATCCGGGTTAGGTTTAATTTTACTCAAAGGGTCACCTATCGAAACCGAAACAATAAAGTTTTGTAAAAGCCCAAGAATTAGAGTCGAAAGAAAAATTAATAGAATCGAACCCAAACTCAAAACCAGAATTTATACTTATAAAACCAAATACTAAAATTCATATTGCAAGTGATGATGAGGTAAAACGTTTTAAACAAACCCACCTTTTTAACACTCGGATTCATTTACTAAACTCACATTGAGGATCTAAAAACACCTCCTCCAGAAAGAAATGAAAACTTTCATCCTCGTTTCCAAAACACCCTCAACCTAGGAGAGACCAAGTAAGACCAAATTACTCTAACACTAATTTCACAAAGCAATGTTGAATCATCCACACCAACCAAGCTATTACTCCAATGTGGAAGACGTTCCACGTGCATGTGTTCGAATCAAATGCCAAACATGTTCGGAAACAATAACTTCGGTCCCATGAAACAATGGGGACCAAATGGCTAAATGATCATATCTTCCGAGGTTAATCATCTACAAGCATCATTTGGCTTTCGTCAAACAAATTGAAGAACTCATATAGGATTTCCATAAATCCTCATCCTTAAAGCTTGCTACCTTGAAGATTTTTAAAGTGATTTTCTCCTTGAAGGCTAGTTACGTCCCACTCTCTAGATTACGTTAAATTATAGATTGTATATGATATACTTAGTATTAGTGATAGTTAGGAAATATGGTAGTCACTAGAAATGCCATTTGTTCATTAGGAACCATTCTTTCACATGGATTATCCATGAACCACTATGAAATGGAAATCTTCTATGGCCACGAACTCACGTAGACGAAGAAAAGTGAGTTAGTGGATAATAAATTTTAACCATAGCAGTAGGATTAAGTTTGCATCCGGAAAGGCCTTAAACAAGTCATGCTTTGAAGCCCGGGTTTTGAATTGCTTTGTTCAAAAGCCATGACTGAAAGCTCATCAAATGTCACATTCATTGTCACAAGAATCAGCAGAATAACCAATGAAAAAGCCAATATCACCTTTTGCACCAAGCTTCCCAATATCGTCACGATCATTCTTGGGATAACAGAGAGCCCTGAATACATGTAGAAAGGAGATATCCAGTTTTCTGCCTTTAATAAGCTCGTATGGTGTTTTGTTAAATCGACGGTGGATGATGGAGCAGTTTTGAGTGTAGCACGCAGTAGCAATCGCTTCAGTCCATAAGAATAACGGTGCACGAGAGAAAATTAATATTGTTCTAGCAGCCTATACTAACGTCTGATTCCTTCGTTCCACTACTCCATTTTGTTGAGGTGTTCTGACAGAAGACGGTTGGTAAGAGATGCCAACACTATCAAAGTATTCTTTAAGGATTTGATTTTTGAATTCTGTGCCGTTGTCGATTCTTATGATGATGACAGGATATTGAAGAAGGACAGTGATCTCTTCAGGAAGGTTTTGATCACTTCTAGTGCTTCATCTTTTGATCTGAGAAAGTGTACCCAAGTATAACGAGTGTAATCGTCCACAATCACCAAAACATACCGCTTTCCATTTATGCTTGCAATTCTCATTGGACCACACAAATCCATATGAAGAAAGTGTAACCTCTGCTTAGAATTTGGAACTGGTTTGGGTGGGTGAGATGCCCTTTTGCTTTTTCCTTGCTCACAGGAGGGACAAAGATGTTCTTTATGATATTTGAATTTTGGAAGACCGGTGACAAGATCATTTTTGGCAAGGTCATTGATGGTGTCAAAGTTGAGGTGGGATAAACTTTGATGCCATAACCATGACTTGGTAGAAGTTGCACGAGCCATGAGGCAAAACCACCTTTTCGAGGGGACGGGGATAATCAAAGAAACAAAGATGGAACATATTTTCTAGTGAGAGAAAGTAGATAGAGGGATGAATGAACTATGTGTTTTTAGAAAGAGAAAGTAAAATACACAAATGATTCAACCAACGAATAACTTCAATCCCAACTGAGTGACCCCGTAGTCATAAAGGATTCAATAATAGCCATTATGAATGAAGGTGAATTTTGATAAGGATCGTTTTAGTGTAATGTATTGTGTTTGTTGTGTTGTTGTTCATGATTTTTTCTTTGATGTGTTGTGATTGTTAACGGATATTGGCTCATAATAAATATACCATAATCACGACCGGACCAAGTAATAAAACCCGGTCACTTAGACATCACCCGACATAATTTTGTTTAACTACCCGGAATGATCCATTAATACATGCATCTCAACGGCCCAATTAATAAAAAATTCGGCCTATTATGCAAGCTTATAAAAGGCCTAATTTTTGTTAAATTATTCGGTCTGCCATACAACTCTTTTACATGGCCCACTCCAAAATTTATCAACCAAATCCATTTTTAACACTATCTCCATATCAGTATTCGGATTCCTAGGCCCATGTTTGATCCAAGTTAAGAAGGTTCACATTAGGATATATAAAAGACTCACTGCCCTAATTTTTTGGTAAACCTAATCACTTTTATCACAAGCTCTACCCCATCTTCTTTTGTCTTCCATATGCAGCCATAGATAAAAGGCCAATTACTAACTCAGTTAAACCCCAAACAAATCCAACCTCGATCTTCATATAACTAAGTCAAGAACACATGAATTATCCTAGGCAGTCACCAATCATATTTAACCACACACAAAAATACAGCAACAATGGCACCCGTTTTACCTTTACACCTCAAATCGAATAACAAACCACAAACCCTTTTAATTACATCGTATACACGAAGAACATAAGAACACTATGGCTTCAAGATCCTCACATGGGTCTCGGGTAGGTTATTGATTTGATTTTGTGATTACGAGTCAATCGAAACAAAAGAATTGATAATAACAAAATTGTTATGAATCATTCTTTTCATTCATAAATCAAAGAAAGGTTTATACTCTTCGACAGATCCGTGATGAGGTTTTCATTCGTGGTGTCGATCTTTAAAGGTCACTATGATAATGTAACACACGAGCAAAAAAAACTAAGATCTTGTATATCATTCATTTCGAGTCATAGTTTAGTTGGAGGTGATTGGAGGGGATGGATATGTTGTATTGACGATGGGATTAGGTAGTGTGGATTTGATTTGTGGATTTAATGTGACGAGGTGTGTTATCTGAAGGGGTGGTGGGTGGTGTCGTGAAGATCGGGGTGTAATAAAAAAAAAAAAAAAAAATAAATTTTCAAAACAAGGAAAAAAAAAAAAAAAAAAAAAACAAAGGTCACCGTTAATGATAATGTAGACAACGAAGGGGGGGAAAACACGAGCAAAAAAAACTAAGATCTTTTTATAAACATGGTCCATGTTTCGAGTCATGCAGGTGCGTGTTAGGTAGAGGGAGGGTGTGTTATGTGGGGGGGGGGGGGAGGGTGAAGGGGGTGGGGAGCTAAGGGCGGGGGGATGTATTTAGGGTGGGGAGTATAGGTAGGGGGGGGGGGGTCCGGGGGTGGGGGTGTTTATTGGTGGGCAGGGGGGCAGAGGGGGGGGGTTGGGTTGGGAGGGGGGGGGGTATGGATAGAGGGGGGGGTGGGGGGTGGGGGGGGTGAGGGTGGTGGGGGGGGGGTGGGGTGGGGTGGCGCAGGGGGGATGGGGGGGGGGGGGGGGGGGTGGGGGGGGGCTAAGGTCTTAGCTGGGGCGTAATTGGTGGGGAGGGGTGAGGTGGGGTGAATACAGTGTGGGGGAGTAGGTTAATTGATCATTACAGTAAGTCCATATCCTTCGGGGGTGGGTGGAGGGGGGGGTCGTGGAGAGGCGCGCGGCGGGCTCATAGTGATTTGTGTGGGGGCATCAAAGAGTAGGTGTGGGGAAGGAGGGGGGAGGGGCGGAGGGGCAGGGAGGTGGGAAAAGAGCGGAAAGGGGGGGAACCGGGGGCGGGGGGCGCTATTAGCTGGGGGGGGAGGCGAATAACATGGGAGTGGGTTTCAATGGATAGGTTTGGGGGAGAATAAGGGTACACTTTGTGTCAAGAGTGAAATCGTCGTGCATTATCTAACAAACCCTCGGAGCCTTACACCGTTTGCGGGCGGTTCGGGAACTTGGATGAGTTGGGTAGCCGAGCACAGGCTCGACAGTTTCACGATGTGTTACAGCGGGTGCGTGTTATAATTGATAGGGTAGCACAGTTTTAAAGTAAAATATAGGGGTGTAATTTTGGTGTACGCCCTGGTTGAGTACTATAGGCTACACACACCACACAATCCACACAACATCAACCTCTAACTAACTCCAATTTCAAAAAAAAAAAAAGACCATGACTCATTTGATTTTGACCAGATGTTGACTTTATCAATCGCAACAAGCTATCAATTTGGGCAACGTTTGTTGGTATTTGTGGCATAGATAATTTTGCCTTAATCTAACATTAGTTCTTCAAAATAGCTATTGACAAAACGCAGAACAACTAAGGATGCGGGGGGAAACTATTGGAGATGCTGATCGGTGATTTAAGCGAAAAGGAAACAAAAAGGAACTGGTGGGTCCTTGTTTACGCATTGAAAGCTTCGTCGGATATGATGTTTTGTTCATGTGGGTAGGTTATACATGGTTCCCAAAACCTACCAAGAACACAAAATAGAGTATATAAATCATTACTCGACTCAGATCACTAACTTTTTATTCTTGGATATCAAGCATAGACTGTGAGACAAACACTCTTATGTTACATTAATTTAGACTACACATGGACACATTACCCTATTGATCAGCTTTCAATTGGGCAGCGTTTTGTTGGTATTTGGCATAGATAATTTTGTCTTCATCTAACTTGTTCTTCAAATAGCTATTGACAAAACGCAGCATGTACTTTTTATGTCTTTTAGCAAAAAACAAAAAAACTTGTCCGTTTACGCATAAAATCCGGATATGGTTCTTTTACATGTTCCCAAAACGCTACCATGAACACGAAAATGAGTATATCAGATCTGCTATTTTTTGGACAAAAAGATGACCAAAAAAAATAAAAAATGACAGATATGGAAGTAACAATATGTATCAGATTCACACAACAACAACACATGAACTATTGGTGGCTTTTTCCTAGAAAAAAACCCACGAAAAACTTATATCAACCCACGAATCAGTAAGCATGAAATCATGAACCAAACAAACACGGATACAAACACCCTGATTAGCTCTGATACCACATGTTAGCTTATCAATTCACACAAAAACACACGAATTTCAATAGAAAACTAGAGAGAGATTGTAAAGAGAGAAAGAAAAAGGTTACTTCAATAAAAGAGAAAAAATGGAGCAACACCCTCTTCACACTTAGAGAGGGCTTTATATAGTTACAAGAGTAGACTAGCCTTGTGGGCTTTGTGTTGGGCCAGACTTAATACAAATGGGCTTGAACCAGACAACTAGGCCTAATTAGCTTAAATAAATTCCCGTAAACTATGTTTTACTTATACAAGGCTCGGGATTATTTAATGACCATCACTTTAATAAAAACACGGCTAACATGGAGAAATGACATAAAACTCACTAAATACTTGTTTAAAAATAATTTTATATTTAATGAGTTTAAATTTTGTAATCATCAAAAAGGGAGAGATTGTTGATAGAAATAATGCCTAAAAACATTATTAATATTTTTCACATCTTTACGTTTTGATAATCACAAAATATAAAAACGTTCAATGTAAAATTAAACGTAAACAAGTAATTAGTAGTAAATTTTCATTTCAAAAATTATATCACTTAAAGGTATGAATAAATAAATGCTTAATGCATTTTATGATCAAAGGAAATTTTTATTCAACCTCACACTTTTATAAAATGTTGTAAACATTTTTATAAACATTACAAAACATTTTCTACAATTAAAAGAAATGTTTTATTCAAAATAAACATTTTGAAATTCAAATTTTTGGACCTAAAATGGCTAGAAAGTTCCAGAAAATTCCCCCTACACAAAAGGACAAACTGGGGAGCGCCTAGTCTAGGGCGGCCCCCTTATCTTTAAGGGGACCGCCCACCTATTTAAGGGGACCGCCCATAGGTAGACGCTCCTCCAGAATGTCCTATAAATACTGGACTATTCCCCACTATTTTCTCACCTTTTGCACTCATTCTTTCTGATCAAAAACAGCCCACACATCTCATTAAAATCCTTTGATCATTTAATCATAAAGCTTTGTTTCCAAGTGATCCAAGCTCAAATCCTCAAGTGCAAGAGAAGAATACTTCCTACCATCAAGTGAAGAAGTATTACACCTTTGTGTGTTGTTGCAATCTTATTGCATCCATATCATAACTTATAAATCATTTGTAAATCTTGTAAAGTTGTGTAGTTGTTAGATCTTAGTGATTGTTGTAAGTATAGTTGGATCTTGGTGATCTTTCCTAGTAGTGTTAGTTAGGTGTGATTATAGTAGTGGCTTGGTGAAGTAGTGGTGTGAAGAAAACTAAGGTGTGAAGAAGTTGTGTAGTCGTGATCAAGTCGTGAAGCAAAGTTGTGTAGTGAAGTTGTGAAGTTGTGGTAGATTGGTTCTAGCTAAGATTAGAACTCGACATCTAGCTTAGTGTCGGAAATCAAGATAAGCGAAAGTTGTGTAAGGTTTTCTCCGCCATAAGGGAGCTTGTTGACATAGTGAAGAAAACTCTCGAGTTAGGTGCTCGAGGAGTGGAGTAGGGCGAAGAGGTGCTTCGTTACCGAACCACTATAAATCCTCGCGTTGTGGTTTGATTGTTCTTACTCTTATCTCTTGTCTTACATTATTTTCTCATACTATCCTATTAATTGTTTAGATAAGTATATTGTTCATATTGTGCAAGTGTTGAATTCACATAAAGTCGAATCTAGAATTTTTACAAACACTTTAAAACCTTAAATTAAAAAGCGGTAAACTATTCAACCCCCCTTCTAGTTTTCCACAATTGGTATCAAGAGCCACGTCAAACAAGATTTTTAAAATAAATTGTATTTTAAAACTTGAATCGATCTATGGAATCGGAAAAATATTTAGAAGGGCAATCTATGCAAAGACCACCACTATTTGAAAGTGATGGATTTATTTATTGGAAAAATAGATTCGAAACTTATGTGAAGTCAAAAGATCTAGATCTTTGGCATGTTATTACCGATGGTGATTTTCCTCCTATTCAAAATAATCCCGAAACTAAAAAGGATGAAGTTGTACCTTTTCATAAACAAAACGATGATCTTAAAAAGAAACTTGCAAAAAATAATGAAGCTAAAATGGTAATTTATAATGCTTTGCCACGTAAAGAATACGAAAGAATTTTTATGTGTCAAACCGCAAAAGAAATTTGGGATACTTTATTAATCACTCATCAAGGTAATAATCAAGTCAAAGCTAACAAAATAGATCTTCTTGTTCAACAATATGAACAATTTATGATTCCGGAAGAGGAGTCAATAGATAATGCATTTGCTAAATTTAACACTATTATTACTAGTCTAAAAGCACTTGATGAAGGTTTTTCTAGCAAGAATTGTGTTAGGAAATTTCTTAGGGCATTACATCCAAAATGGCGCGCGAAAGTCACGGCGATTGAAGAATCAAAGAATCTAACAACCTTACCTCTTGACGAACTAATTGGAAACTTGAAAGTTTATGAAGAAGTAATAAAGAAAGATTTCGAAACGGTCAAAGGCAAGAAAGAACAAAGTAGATCTCTTGCATTAAAGGTGAAAAAGGAAGTAAGTGATGAAGATAGCTCAAGCTCCGATAGTGAAGACGAAGAGTATGCTATGGCCGTAAAGGAATTCAAGAAATTCTTCAAGAGACGAGGAAGATTTGTAAGACAACCACGAGGCGATAGAAAAACATTCCAAAGAAGTAGAAATGATGGTTATGGTAAAAGTGAAAGAAAATGTTTTAGATGTGGTGATCCAAATCACCTCATTGGAGAATGTTCAAAGCCGCCAAAGAACAACGATCAAAGAGCATTTATTGGAGGAGCATGGAGCGACAATGGAGAAGATGAAGTGGAAAAGACTAAAGATGAAACTTGTCTTGTTGCTCAAGCGCCCGATGAAATATGCTTAGGAATAAACTTGGAACCCGATGAGTGGATTAAAGATAGTGGATGCTCAAAACACATGACGGGTAATCGAAAATTATTTTCTTCATACAAAGCATACAACGGAGGTAACGTAATTTTTGGGAGCAACTTGCGCGGTAAAATCATAGGCAAAGGTACGATTTCTCAAGACTCCCTAATAATTGAAAATGTTGAGCACGTAGATAACTTAACATATAACTTGCTTAGTGTAGGTCAAATATGTGATAATAAATGCAAAGTAATATTTACCGAACACGATAGCGAAATAATTAAAGACGAAAAGGTTATAAGTAAAGGTATTAGGAAATGAGGAATATATGTAATAAAACTAGGAAATAAACCGGAAGATAAAATATGCCTTGCAACATTAGACGAAAACTCCACACTATAGCATAGGAGATTAGGTCATGCAAATATACAACTAATTCAATCATTAGCATCTAAAGAGTTAGTTAGAAATCTAACCAAACTTAAATACGACTAACATTTTTTGATGCTTGCAAAATTAGAAAACAAGCTCATGCAAGTCACAAGGCTAAACATATAGTTTCAACAACTAGATGCTTTGAACTACTTCACATGGATTTATTTGGCCCTTCCGCCATACGAAGCTATGGAGGGAATCGTTATACCTTAGTAATAGTAGATGACTATTCTCAATTCATATGGACTAGATTTTTAGCAAATAAAACCGAAGCCTTCAAAAAATTTGAAATATTTAACAAAATGATCCAAAAGAAATTAGGATGTTCCATTGTATCAATTAGAACGGATCATGGTCGGGAATTTGATAATGAAGTACAATTCAGAAACTATTGAAACTATTGTGATTTAAATGGGATTTCTCATAATTTTTTCCGCTCCTGCTCGTACTCCACAATCAAATGGGGTAGTAGAAAGGAAAAATCATACTCTACAAGAAATGAGTAGAACAATGTTAAATGAACAATCCATTCTGTAAAAATTTTGGTGAAATGCGGTCGATACGTTCAACCTATAAATTAATGAGAGTTTCATTAAACGTATTTAAGAAAAACTCCATACGATGTTAAGAGGCAGAAAACCAAACTCAGACTAGTTATAGGTATTCAGAAGTAATGCTTTATTCGTAATAAAAAAAGATTACCTCACTAGTTTGACCCAAAGTGTCGTACGAAGGTGTTTTCCTAGGATATTCGTAAAATAGTAAAGCTTACATAATACTTAACAAACAAACAATGAAAGTTGAAGAGTCGTTGAATGTAACTTTTGATGAAACTCCTCCCCCGCCTAAAACGTCACCATTGTAAGATGATGAGTTAGTCGAAGAAGAAGCTATTGAGGTTAGTAAAACAAAACCCATAGGCAATGATCTTGAAGACATTTCATTAGAAAATAATCAAATTGTAAATATTAAAGAATCTAAAACTCATCCCCTAGAAAATGTTATGGAAATCTAAATCAAAGAACTCTTCGGTCGCAAGGCATCAAACATAAGCAATTTCTTTTGTACATTATTTTCACAATAGAACCTAAAAATTCTAAAGAGGCATATAAAAGATGAAAATTATGTAAATGACCATGCAAGATGAACGTAATCCAAATTTAAAACAAATGATGTTTGGAAACTATTCCTATATCACATGGATATGAACCATTATAGAACATAAATGGTATATAGAAATAAACTCAATGAAAATGGCGTCGTAAACTAGAATCAAAGCAGGTTAGTCGCCCAAGGTTGTAATGCAACAAGAAATAAATTGATTATGATCGAAACATATGCACCCGTACCAGACTATAGTCCATAAGAATAAGTTAGCTTATGCTTGCGCACTAGACTTTAAGTTATACCAAATGGATGTGAAAAGTGCATTCCTTAATCGTTTTATCAATAAGGAGGTTTACATGACACAACCTCCGGGATTCATTGACTTCGCAAAACCTAATTATGTCTATAGACTTAAGAAAGCTCTTTATGGTCTAAAACAAGCCCCAAAAGCTAGGTACGATAGATTAAAAGCCTTTCTTATTAAACATGATTACTCCATGGGAATGGAGATAACACACTCTTCACTAATAAAAGGAAAGACTCCACCACATTATTGTCCTAAAATTATGTTGATGACATTTATATGCGGTATCATCTTGTCAAGAAAGGAGATGACTTTTGCCAAGATCATGCATGATGAGTTGAAATAATTATGATAGGTGAACTAAATTTTTTCCTAGGATTACACATAAAACAATTAAATGATGGAAATATTTTTAATCATCAAATATATTAAGGAAATGCTTAAAAAATTTAGACTAGAAGACCTAAGCCAATGAAAACCCTTATGTATAACGGAAACACCAAAACTCACGAGATACAGAAGGTGATCCGTATATAATACCAAAAATAGAAGCATGATAGTTAGTTAATTATACTTACGACAAGTAGACTCGATATCATGTTTTAGTGTTTGCTTTGTGCACAGGCATCCAAAGAAGTATCCCAACACCTCTCACCTAGAATCGTTAAACGTATCTCAGATACATTAAAGGCACTAAGCATTTAGGATAGGTATCCTAAGGATCCGCATAGAAACAATAGTGTATTGCGGATTCTATTGGACAACCAGGCTTGAGCAGATTAGACAAACTAATTAGTGATTGACTTATGAATTGTTGCAATGTAGATTGGATATGTGTTTATATGTGTTTATATGTGTTTTATGTGTTTTTGTGGGATATGTGAGATTGGATAATCAATCTAATGAGCGTGATCGTCTTATTGGGATTGGATTTGTGTTGGATTTTGTAGAGTTCATTTTGTTCACTTTTGGTGACAAGGAAATGATTTCGGTGATTGAAGTGGTTTCGCATTAATTGTGTAAGTAATTATACGTATACGTATTTATGTGTTAGTAATATTAGGATGAGATTAGGTTCTAGTAGTAAGATAATGAAAGAAATGACAATTCTATTTTTGGAATGTTAGGTTTAATAAAAATGAAAAGTTAATTATTTTTAAAAGGCTAGCAAATTGCGTTTACGCAAAAAGGTATGCTCAAATAAGCTTAGGTTTTTGTAGAAAATTAAGGTAATTTTAATAATTAAGTAATTAATTAATAAATAAAAATAATAAAAAAATAAAAAGAGGCCAATCGGCCGGTTTTAAGGAAAGAAAAAAGAAAATAGAATTTTAAAAGGAAACAAACTCTAATTAAACTTTATCTATAATTAGTTTGGGGGGCTATAAATACAAAATAAAATCTCATACCCTCCCCCCTTGTGAGTTTGGTCGATCAATAGAAGAAAAAAGATGAAAAAAATTATGATTTTTGCTTTTGTGAAGACTCAAGCTCCTAATGTAAGTTTTACTTAATCCTTTTATAGTTATTATTCATTAATCATGTTATAATTATATGTGGATAATTAGGGTTCATTAAATCGTAATTAATGGTATAAATGAATCATTTGATAAAATGAATTAAGGTTTTAATTATTAGATTATCGGTGTAATTGGCTAACAATTCCGCGTTAGAATTTATTTAGATTAGGGCAGAAATTATGGCTGGGTTGTTGGCTTGATATCTCAATGAGTAATAGCTTTTGCTAATTTTCGCTGTCTATAACAATAGCTCAGACGGGTCTAGTTTTCAGAACATCCCGGTCCTCGAAGGTTTTTTAGTCGAATTCATTCAACAAAACGTTGGTTGCAAGAAAAGTTGTCAAAGCAGTAAATACGTGTCAGATTTAGGTCAGATTACAAGGTATAAAACCCACACTTAAAATTCGAATTTATCTTATCCCTTCTACAGAAGTTTAGTTCTATGTGTCTATTCGAAATCCCCCAAAGGAGAGCTTCTAATTTAGAGTCTAAGTATGATTTTAGGACCAACTTTTAGTGTGCAAACAGATTCGAATTGGGACTATTTTAAAGTTTGATTTTCTTAGGATTACTTGTGCATGTAAATAGCTCTTGGGAATTATGAGGTAGTTAATATACTCATAAATGAACATATGTGATTTTTAGTATGAATTATGGAGGTCAGTAAGTAGAGGTTTTGAGTACAGTTAAGTTCACGTTAAAATCACTGTATTTTGAACAATATTATGACTAACTATGAAACTGTAAATGAAGTGGTATAAAATGTTTGGGTATGGTGTCGGGTGACTCCATGGGATAATAGAACACCTTGAAGCATCCATCTTAAAGATTGGTACAAGTGCATTAAAGCTATGGCTTAGTAGCGGTAACACAGTTATTTTGTAGTTTAGATTTGACTAGTTTTTGTGAAGCTTTTGTAGGAATCTTTTGAAAGATAAGCAAATGTAATTTCATAGCCCATTTTTTACTTATGTATTATTGGGGTGAAAATGATGCTTGTTGTTGTGTTAAAACATGTTTTTAAGCATGCTGTAATTAAGTATATTGTATCGTGGGCACGTTCCTTCTCGTTTGGGTTATGTTATGATAATGTTTGGTATTGTGGACCAAATATGCAAAATGAGGTTTGGCCGGTGATAAGAACTTTGCGTGAGTCTATATGAGGCCATGTAGCGCACATATGAATTTGTGGTATTATTGTGGATCGAGGCACGTTCCCTTCCCGTTGTGGTTAATTGGTTGTCTTAATGTTTTGGGAAATTTCAACACTAATAGAAAGTTTATTTGATATATTTTATGTAATTTTTGAAATGTCGTAAACCTATGATTCTCGCTCAATTTAATGTGACGTTTTAAGCATCCATTTTCAGGTGAGCTTAATGGAGCTAAGATAGAGTGAAAGTGGCTAAAGAGACCGTTAGAATAGCTTTGAGTTTATTTATGTTTTCTGTTTGAAAAATGGCGTTTAGCATTAATTGTATAGATTATGTTTTGCTTGTCAATTTATTAAAGAGACCATCTTTCTTATTCATGAAGACACCAATAGGTTTTGTGGTATTGTTAATGACACTTTTTGTCTTTGCTTTACTTTAGTTTTATTTTTAGTATCACTATAATAGACAACATGTTGCTTGATGGATAACCATTCTTGTTTACGCCATCGAGTTTTCCCGGCCTTGACGGGGTGTGGAACGAGTGGTATCAAAGCATTTGCTAAAGAAAACAAGGTGGTAGAGCCCTAGACTATAGCTTTAAGGGTCCTTCAGATCTATGCAAAAAAAAAGATTTTTTTTTAAGGTCTTATATGTAAGTATATACCTATTATGCTTATTTTCCTTAAATTTCATAAAGAACATTATACTATATATATTATAATATTATATATATATAAGTCGAGGTTTCCTTCGTTATTTTGAGATCTGTATCCTGATATAGTCTATGTTATGTTGCCTATTGTAGTATGTCTCCCCCTGGGCGTCAGTGTTACCGTTGGAACATTGCATTTGCAACTGGTTGTATGTAGATTGGATAGGACTAAGCGGACTACACCTCCTTAATCTGAGTCCTGCTTTTATTATGCTGTTCGTTGTAGAATTCAATGAAGAGTTGACTTTTGGGATAAGACTCTTGGTAAGGATGAGGAGTTATGTGACTATGGGTAATTGCTAAGGATGGTACTGTTACTCGTTTTGAAGGACGATTTCCTCATTTCATTGAAGAAGAAGAAGAGAAGAAACCTAAGCCTTATAACTTATATGGATTTGTAAATCTCATGGAAAATGAGCAAGTGTATGCTAAGAATGGGTTTACACCCCATAAGATACCTCATCATGAGGGAAACCATAATGGATGGTTGAGTGAGGAAGAAGAAGCCGACTCAGATAGTGAATCTTATAACACCCTATGTTTTCAAGTCATTGACGACGTCGATAAACCTACTATTTATTTTTAGCGTTGTACGCATTTGCTTGTGAATTCATGAATTAAGTTTAAATCGCATAAGTTAAAAATTAGCGTTCAATGTAAACAGGAATCAAACAATTAAATGTTTACATCAAGCAAGGGTTATATAATTATTTTGAGAATAATTATTAACTTTGTTCATTTTATTTTTATCGGATAAGTAAAGTGTATACATTTCGCGATAAATTGCATTTAGGCACTCCCGGAACCACTAAAACTTTTCTACGCTTCAACAAATACCCACTTTTATACCCAATACATAAAGTTTACTCAAATATATCATGTACATCTCTTATATGCCAAATTCTTGGCAAATAATACAAAGAATAAGAAAAAATTCATCACAGATTTGGTCAACGAGTACTTCACTTTGCATTAAAACTACACTTACCTTGTTTCTTTGACTCATAACACATAAACATGAACCCTTAAAACCCTCATCTTGTTTTTGACTCACTATTGCAATCTTTTTGACTACTAGGACTTATATAATACTAGTATACATGCAAGTAACTCATACAAGCAAAAACACTTAGCAAATAAATCACAAAACTCCTCCTTGGCTCCCTTATATCTCACGCTCATATAGGGCTCCCAAACAAATCCACCATAATTTTTTATACAACCCATACACAACTATACCCATCCAATATAAGACATTCTAGGTTTTCCAACCATTGAATCAACCAATTTCCAATATTACTCAAGTGAAAGAAGCAGATTTTTATTAAGTGAAAGCTAGGGTTCTTTGTGCAATCGTGTATTTTTAAGGCTAAACAAGGGTTTTAGCATTTGTTCATCATCAGTCATCATACTTCCTAGACTACTAGAACTCTTTAATCTTGTTAACTCATTGATAGCCTATGTTAAAATCTATTTTAGTTGAATCACCAATAAGTTTTATTTCGATGGAATGAAGTTTGCACTAGTAAATGGACATTTTGTAAACTTTACATACATAATGTGTTTATTACTTATATCAAACTAAAAAGATTGAGAAAATATTGTATCATAGATTATTTGGTGTAAAAATGATTAATGGTTAATTAGGGTTTTTAATAGTTTCTTAATATGTTTCAATGAAAGAAATACTAATGACATGTTAGGTTAATTATAGACTTATAATGATGTTTATATGATCATTAAAAAAAGGTTATATCAAGTTACGAAAAACTTGTACACATATGGTTTTTATGGAAAATGGCTAAATCTGAACTATAATAAAAGGGATTATTTATGAAAGTTTAAATAACTATAAAGTATTATGATGGACTTGTGAAGTTGGACAAGAGACAAATGATGGGACCATGACACATAAAATATGTTAATGATTTATAACATATATGGTATATGAGACTTGTGGTAAAATACAAAAGTGGTAAATATAAAGCAAAGGTTAAAATGGATTCAACAGCTCAACTAAACATTCCTGTCCAAGATCCAATTTTAACATATATATCTTATGTTTTTATAAAATAGTAATGACTCATGACGATTCCGAAGAAGATAATAAACTTGTTTAAACGGATAATAACGAAAAAGTTACGTTAAAAACGAGTTATACGTTAATTAAACGGAGTTTATAAAATAATTTTTATAAAATTTATATCAAACAGCAAGTTTGATATTTTTAACAAATAATACATATTTTTGGGATTCCAAAATGATAAGAATCATAATTTTTCAATTAATAACGAACGAGTTATGAATTTCGCAAGTTTACGACAATTAATACTTTTATAAAACTATTTTTATAAAAATGTTACTTGTTTAAGACAGAAAGTTATATATAGAGGTAAAGCGGCTCGATAATATTAAGTAACTTTCAATTACAGATCGTGCTCGAAAGAATCGTTAAAAAAAACGAGCTCTAACGAATAAAAAAACGACATTTACCGGTTTTAACGACAACAAGTACGCTTTAAATAAAATAACTTACGTCTGATGTGAACAGTAAAAGTTACTGTTCACCAGAGGGTCAAAATACGGAAAATGCCAAATTATGATAACTCATCTTAATACGAAGAGATGGGCATAAGAAACGCAAGAAACAGATTAGAAACGTGAAGGTTATGATGATTTTTCCAAAAGTATGTTTATAAACATTTTAATTTTATAAACTTGTTGTTTTCACTCAAGACATTTAGATTGTGATTAGCTATATAGACTTATGCAATGGTAGAAAGTAATTAATGTGAATTAGTACTTATACTACCTAATTAATTAGGTTGCATTTGATCGATTTTTGCGTGGCGCATTATTTGATCACACTTGGCATTTGCTCACTCAAGGTAGTTTGCATAGCCCCACATTTACAATGCTTTTGTTTTACAAAGTTTTTTTGGGGTGTAAAACCTGCACTGGTTTACAATAGTACCAAGAGGTTAAGATTCATGTTATTAACAGTTTGGCCTAAGTAGCGATAACCCAATCTGAGCCCATTATCATGAACTGTCAATTACTGGACTGTGAGCGCGAATGTTATGAATAGATCTATTAGGTTTGACAACCCCGTTCGAGGTGATTAGCTATCACTGGAAAAACGACGTAAACCAAGACGAATTAGAATGTTGCGGGTTAGAACATCCACCACGGCAAATGTAAGGCCAATAATTTTGGGTATTCACACACTCAATCTTCGTGTCATGAGCTTAGATCAACGTAAATTACATTTAAATGATTCTGCCTCGTTGCATTATCATACACTTGGGAAATCTTGTGTCCTACAATATATGATTTATCAACCTATGAATTCACCAACATTAATGTTGACGTTTTAAAGCAATGCTTTCAGGGGGATCATAAGCACGAGTCGATGGATACATTGTGTTTTTGATTTGGATGTCATCGCAATAAAATTTTGGCGCATTTATTTTGTTATCGTTTACGGGCGAAAATCTTTGTATTTTTGATCACGTAAACAAGTTAGTATCGAGCTATGTAACAATTACTTTGTATAAACTCCAAAGTAACATTTTCTATGACTTTTTGGTCGTTCTATATATATCTGGTGTTATTGATCTGAAATAACACGCCCTCCGGAACCCTAATTATCCGCTGCGACCCAATTTGGGGGTGTTACAGATTGGTATCAAGAGCCAAGGTTATAGAGAACCAGGTCAAATGTTTTTGCTGGACTATAACCATTTTCAAACAACGAATTCATACAACAGGGTTGTACACGGGACATACATATGTGCATACATTCATGCATACACTATTTGTTGCATTAGTTGGTTTTGACCTTAATGATGCATTCATATTTGATATAAATTATATTACTATAAGATGTCTATATAAATACTAATATAAGCTATTTTGAATATTTTCAGATTCAGTCATGTTCAGAATCGTATGAATCGGGGGTGTACACACACGAGGTTTCCAGCCTATTTGAGGATACTATCAGACATAGATCTACGAGATACGATGATCACGAGTACCGTGAGCTACCCTACATAAACCAGAGGATCCCTACGATGATGCGCTCTTCAGCCCCCACACCTCCTCCCAATTACGTGCCTGGCCCTGTAACGGCACATTCCAGAGCAACACCACCTTCGCCAAAGAATGGTTCCAGCTCTGCAGAGTAGCTGATGATTAGAACTTGCTGATGATCAAGCCGTATGCTGAGGATGCCCTTACCCACTGCACATTCACCTGATTATGTACCAGAGACAGATCCAGAGGCAGATCCGGAGACTATGACGATGAGGACCCTGAGGATGATCCTAATCGGACTATCCTGCTGATGGGAGGAGATGACGGAGATGAATGAATGAACAATGAGGAGGATAGGACGAGATATGGACATCGATGCAGATGAGGAGGATGTAGGATGAAGAATGGTATTTTGAGGTTTTGATGAGGAGGCGGAGGAGGAGCACTCAGCTCCTGCCTACCCTGTAGTTGTTGCTTTACCAGCTACTGCCCCGTCTGCAGAGGAGACTGAGCCGTTTGAGACTGATGAGTCTGCGGCCACACCACCACCTCACCCTGCATATCGTATGACAGCTAGGATTACTATTCCAGAGCCATTACCTGTACCAGCATGGTCTGATTCTGAGGTTGCCAGACTGCTTGCTATATCTTCCCCACCAGCATCACCACTATCTCCATGGTCTTCATCACCACCCCAGATTCCTTTCCCACTATCACCACCCTCACCTGTATTGACAGCACCACCTCCTAGTCCTATTCGTTCGTTGGGCTATCGAGCTGCCACGATTCGGATGAGAGCTGAGGCTGCAGCTACTTCCCATTCTCTACCATTACCACCACCCTTCATACTCTCCCCCACCAGACCAGATGCACCACCACCCATGCCCACATCAGCTCCTACTTCATTACCACCATTGTTGTTACCCTCTGCCAGTCATAGAGAGGATAGACCCGAGGTTAACCTACCACCTCGGAAGAGGTTAGGTATAGCTCTTGGTCCCAGTTATGAGGTAGGAGAGAGCTCCGCCGCTGCTGCTGCTAGACCAGCTGGAGGTCTTAGGGCAGATTACGGCTTTGTTGCCACTATGGACAGAGAGATCAGACGTGACCCAGAGAGATATGTTGGATATGGGATCACGGATTCATGGGATGAGATTGTTGAGACCCTACAGGGAGCTCCGGTTAGTACCGACACAGAGTTGGGTGCACACGTGAGAGATTTTGAGTCTATGGTTAGGCGAGACACAGATGAGATCTACACCATGTTAGATGATGAGCAGAGCCAGAGGCGATTATTGGCCGGTCGGGTCAATATGCTATTTAGAGACAGACGTGGACATGCACATACACGTCTTTTGATGGAGACTGAGGCTAGGATGTCTAGAGAGGCTTGGGGGAAATCTATGGATGCGAGTGATCTTGCGCGTGCAGAGGTTATGTCACTACGCACCACAGTTCTTGCACAGATGTCAGAGATCACAGAGTTACAGTCAGCGGACCGTAGTAGACGGAGAGCGATTTCAGATTTGCTAGAGACAGACCGCGGGAGGCGTGAGGAGATGAGAGAGTTGAGAGCTGCTGATCGTACTCGACAGCAGCAGATTATTCAGACGTTGACTGTTATGCAGACATTACAGAGAGAGATGATTCCACTTCAGGGACTGGTCACCACACTGCAGGGGCAGGTGACAGCTTTACAGGGACAGGTGATGACATTACAGGGGCAGGTTACTGCATTACAGGGACAGCAGGGACCCGTTGGGGGTCCTGCACAGCCAGAGCTGCCAGGGGAGGCTGGTAGCAGTACTTAGATTAGACTTTGTTATGGCTAGTCGTTTTGTATTTAGCCTACTATGTATTACGGGGTGAATCCCGGCTAGTAAGGCTTAGGGTTATTATGTTTTCTTTTGTTGTAACCTAACATTATGATCATTTTGTATCAAGAACCAATCATGTATGTTTTCCAGTTATATATGGAATGGTGGTATTATGTCATGTTTATAATCGAATTTGTGATGAATGAATGTCGATTTGGTTATATCATTGTTAATTACAATTCAATTGTACATTTCACTGTGTGATGTGATCTCACTTTATTTATCATGGATATGTCATGTCATGGTTATGATTTTATGAAATCTAACGGATATTGTATTTTCTTGTGATTAAAGAAAATGGCACCAAAAAGATCAACAAGGACAACACCGGTCACAACAGCACCAGCCACAACCACTACGGTCACTAATGCCCAACTCCAAGCTATGATTGATCAGATTGACCAAGGTGTCACTGACGCTTTGGCAGCAATGTGACACAAACCTAGGAATGGAATTGACACCTAGCCTACTTCGGAACGGGTGGTCAGGGGACTGAACACGGTGCACAGAGTGCACTACTAGGAATTTCATGAAGTGCAAACCCTCTGTATTTTCAAAGGCACTGAGGGAGTGTTAAGTTAATTCAATGGTTTAAAGGATGGAGACTGTTTTCCGCATAAGCAACTGCTCGTTGAAAACCAGATCAAATTTTCTACTTGACTCCTTTAGCAGGTGCTCTAACATGTGGAAATCCTGTTATGACTGTTTACTCATGAAAAATTTAACATAATATTGGACTTGGGTCGATCTGAAAAAAAGATTGACTGACAATATTATAATCCAGAAACCAGATGAAAAACTCAAGGCTGAAATTGTGGGAACTTGAAAGTGATGAGTACTGATGTGTTAGGTACAACCAACTGTTCCAAGAACTAGCACTGCTGTGTGTTAGGAAGTTCCCTGAGGAAGTCAGACAAAAATTAAAAGGTATGTCGGTGTACTGCCTCGACATGATCCATGAAACATTGTAGCTATCAAAGAAGCCAAAAACCATGTCAAGAGGCTATTGAAATGGCCACTAAACTAATGGACAAGAGAGTCAGTACCATTGCTGAAAGACAAGCTGAAAACAAGAGGAAGTTTGAAAACACTTCCTGAAACAATCAGAATCAACAACAACAAAATAAGAGGCAAAACACCGGCAGGGCATACACTGCTAGATCGGGTGATAAGAAACAATATGGGGGGATCTAGACCCCTATGCTCAAAGTGCAATTACCACCATGACGGTCTGTGTGCTCCAAAGTGCTACAAATGTAACAAATTTGGCCACATCGCCCGTGACTGTAGGAGTGCGGGAAATGCCAACAACACTAACAACCAGAAGGGCACCGGATCGGGTCAGAGACCTACTTGTTTTGAGTGCAGAGTGCAGGGACACTTCAAGAAGGAATGTCCAAAGCTGAAGAACAACAAAGGCAACCGTGGTAATCAAGATGGGAAGGACACTGCTCCAGCAAAAGTGTATGCGGTGGGACGTGCGGGGACTAACCCAGACTCTAACGTCATGTCAGGTATGTTCCTTCTAAACAACCGCTATGCTTCTGTTTTGTTTGATACTGGTGCCGATAAGAGCTTTATGTCTACTGCATTTAGTTCCCAAATGGATATCATGCCATCTACATTAGATCACTATTATGATGTCGAACTAGCTGACGAGAGGATAATTAGGTTAAACACTATCCTTAGGGGCTGCACATTAAATCTCCTTAACTACCCATTCAACATAAATTTAATGCCTGTAGAACTTGGTAGTTTTGACGCAATAATTGGGATGGATTGGTTGGCAAAGTACCAAGCAATCATTGTGTGTGCCGAGAAGATCGTTCGTATCCCCTGGGGAAATGAAACATTAATTATTCATGGTGGCGAAAGCAACCAGGGACATGAGACTTATCTGCACATTATCTCGTACTCTAAAACACAAGAATACATGCTAAAAGGATGTTCCAGTCCTTTTGGCACACGTCACTACAACGGGTTTGAAGACCAGTCGAGAATAAGCGACTTGAGGATGTTTTAACCTATATTTCGAGATTTTCCCGTAAGTCTTCCTGAGGACTTGTCGGGTCTTCCTTCCCCTCTTATCCCTCCTATTTTCCTCCCTACCTCTCTCTTTCCTCAACCACCTCCTCCCCTCCCCCCTGCCTCTACTGAGTCCTTTCCTTCTCCTCTACCCTCCTTTCTCCTCTCTCCTCTACTCTCCCTAGCTCCCTACCTTCCCCTAACTATCTTCTACCTGTCCCTGCTGCCTCCTGCTTACTCTCCTCCCCTTTCCTCTTCCTCACTTCCCTTACTCTCTCCTCCTCCTTCCTTATTCTCCTCTTCCCTATCCTCCCTCCTAACCTCCTCTCCCCTCCTACTCCTCCTATTCCTCCTTCCTACTACCGGGATCTTACCACCTCTCCTACTCCTCCCCCTCTTCCCTCTCCCTTCATCCTCGAAACATCTTCCTCTGCCTCTCTCTCACTTTCCCCTCCACTTCTACTTTCCTCTTCTGTTTCCTCTCTTCCACCCTTGTCCTCCTCTTCCCCTTTCCTACCTCTGCCTAACCCGTCTTTCCTCCTTCCCTTACTGTCCTCCTGCTCTCTATGCTCACTCTCTTCCCTACCACTACCTCCTCCTATCCCCTCTCTTCCTTCTTTCCTTTTTCCTACCTTCTCTTTCCTTCCTCTCTCCTCTTCCTCTTCTCCTACTTCCCCTCCTGACTTCTTTCTCTTCTCGGTCCGTCTCTCTCTACTTCTACCCTTTCTCTTCTTGGGTCCTGTCCCTTCCCTATATTCCTTTTCCTTTCCTAATTCCTCTGCCTCCTCTACTACTCTACTCTCTTCTCTTTTTCCCGTTTCCCCTCAACCTACTCCTATCTGATCTTCACTCTCTTCCTCCTCTTACCCTCTTATTCTTGTCCTCTGTCTCTTCCCCTTCTCTCTATTTCCTCCTCTCTCTTACGCCCCTGATCCCTCCGCTCTTCTCTGTGTCCTCTCCCTTCCTACTAGTCCACATCCTATCTTCCTTTGTTTCTTCCTCTCCCCCCTTTACCTTACTCCCTTTCCTCTTCTTCTTTCCTCTCTCCTTCCTCTTCCTTTCTTTATCCTCTGCCTTCTCTTCCCTCCCCCTTTCCTCTTCCTCCTATCTCTTCCTTCCCTACTCTCTACCCTCTTTATCCTTCCTCTTTTCCTCTTCTGCTGCCCCTCTCTACTCCTCTCCCTCCTTCCTCTACTCCAGCTTCCTCTACCTCTCCTCCTCTCCTCTCCCTTCCTTTCCCATCTCTCCTCTCCCTGTTCCTATAACTTCCATCTCCCACATTTCCCTCCTCTCTCACCTCACTCTGACCCTCTCTTCCTCTCTGCCCTCTTCCCTCCTCCTCTACTTCCTCTCCCTACTCTTCCTGCTCCTTCCTTCCTCTCCTCCCCTCTTCTTCCTTATTCCTCTTCCTACTCTCTCTTTCCTCCTCTCTTCTCCTGCTCTCCTACCATTCTCCTGTCCCTCACGTAACCCTCTCTCTACCTCTCCTGTTACCTCTTTCTACCTCTCCCTTTTCCCCTGCTTTCCTTCTCTCCTACTCCCCTACTTCTTTCCCCTCCTTCCCTTCTACTACTATCTAACTCTCCCCTTCTCTCTCTTCCTCCTCCCTCCTTCTTCCTCTCCCTCCCCTGCTTGTCTCATTCTCCTATTCTCCTACTCTCCTCCTTTCTCTTTCCTCTTCCTCCTACCCTCGGCTTTCCCTCTCCCTTTCCCCTCTACTGTTTTCCTGCCTCTGCCCTTACTTACCCCTTCCTCCCTCCTTATCTTCCCTCTTCTCTCCACTTCCTATTTCTATTCCTTCCTGCTCTCTCCCCCCCCCTCTTAGCTACTCCTTACTCTCTCACTCTCCTGACTTCGCTTCCTCCACTTCCTCTCCCTCACTCCCTCTACTGCCTCTTAATCACTTTCGCCTTTGCATCTAACACCTCCTCTCTTTAACTATCTCTACTTAACCTCTTCTTCCTTCTTCCTTCCCCCTTCCTACTCCCTACCTTCGTACTTCATTCCACTTTTCCTTCTTCCACCCTCTCTTTTCCTCTCCTATACTAGTTCCTAATCTCCTCCTCCTCTCCCCCTATCTTCCCCCTTCTTTCCCCTCTCCTCTTTTCCTTCCCTCTTCCGTCCTCTTCCCTCTCTTCCTCTCTCCTCTTCTTACTCCTACCTTCTCCCTCTCCTTTTTCTCTCATCTCTACTTCCTCTCCTCCTCCTCTCTTCCTACTTCTCCTCCTCCTCATTCTTCTCTCTTCTTTCTTCTCTCTCCTTCTCTCAGATTCCTCCTCTTTACCTTCTCCCCTAGTCCTCTCTCCTTTCCTCTTCTCTCCTACTCTCAACTTCCCCTTTCATCCCTCCCTTCCTGCCTAAACTTCTCCCTTGCTGTCCCTCTCCCCCTGACCTCTCTCTCCTATTTCCCCTTCACCCTTTTCCTAATTTCTTTCCTCTCCTCTCCTTCCTTTCCTTCCCCTCCTCTAACATGTATTCCTCCTTCCCCTTCCTGCTGCTCTCCTCCCTTCCTCTCCTTCCTATCTTCCTCCTCTATTCCTTCCCCTTACTACTCTCAACTCCTGACTAACCCTCTCTTCCTTTCCTATAGGTCTTCCCCTCTTTCTTCTCCTTCTCTCTCTCTCTCAGACTGCCCTTCCTCTTCCTCTTCCTTCTCTATCCTTCTACTTTCCCTGCTACTTCCCCTCTTCCTCCCTTTCCTCTCTCTCTTAATCCTCCTTCCTCTCCTCTCTCTTCCTTGTCCTATTCTTCCACTTACTCTCATCCCTAGTCCTCTTGTCCACCCCTACCTCTCCTTCCTCTCCCTCCCACCTCCCCCTCCTATTCATCTAACTCCCTACTCATCCTGCCACTCTACTCGTTTCCTTATATCCTTCCTCTACTTTTCTTCCTCCCTCTTCCCCTCTGACTTTTCCTCCTCTCTCTCTACTTCTCTAATGACTTCCTCTTTCCTCTCTTCTCCTCCCTTTCCTTTCCTCCTTCCTTCCTTCTAACCTCTCCTCCCTCCCCTCCTCCTCCTAATTCCTCTACTCCTCCCCTCTATCTCCTCCCCACTTCCCTCTCTGTTCCCTGCCTACACTACTTCCCCCCCCTACCTTACTACTTTCACTGCCTCTTTCCTCTCCTTCTCTCCCTCAATCTCTCCTTCCTTTCTCTACTCTAACTTCCTCCAGCAGCCATCCTTCACTTCTTCTAACCTCCTACTGCTTACCCTCCTTCTCCCCTTCCTTCTGATACCCTTTGCCTCTTCCTCTCCCTTTTTCCTCCGCTTCTAAATCCCTTCTCAACTAACTCTCCATTTCCTCTTCCTCCGCTCCTCCTCTTCTCTCCTCTCCGTTCCTCTATATGCTATCCTCCTCCTCCCTCCTTAATCCCTCCTCTCTTCCCTCTCTCTGTAACTTCCCCTTCCCTTCCTTAGCTCTTCCCTAGGTTCGTCCGTAACCACACTTCCCTTTTCTCTATACTCTATCCCCTACCTTTCTGTCTCCTATCTACTCTCTTCTACCTTTCCTCATCTTCCCTTTCCTATAAAATTTCCTAACCTTCCTTCCCTCTCCCCCTCTCCTCTTAATTTCCCTCCTCCCTCACTCCTCCTCCCTCTCTACCTAATCCTCTACTTCCTATCTTAACTCTCCTAATTGTTCCTCTTCTTCCCCTCTTACTTTTCCCCTATCTCCTACCCCCCATTCCTCTTCTCTCCTATCCCTCTGACTTCCACTCCCTCACCACTCTGTCCCTCTCTCAACCTACTACTTCCTCCTTCACTCTGCTATCTACTTCCCCTCCTTACTACCTCCTACCTCTAACTGCTCTTCCCTCTATTTCTTCCCTTCTAAGTTCCTCTTTCCTACATTCCTTCCACTTACACCTCTTCTACTATCTCTATTTCCAATCCCTACTACTGCCTCCCCCTCCCTCTACCTCCTTCCTCTGCTAATCTCCCCTCTACCTCTTACTTTCCCCTCCTCCTCCCCTACCTCTCCCTCGTCTTCCCTCTGGGTCTCCCTGTCCTCTCCATCTTTCTAACTCTCCTCTCCGTTCTCCTTGCCTCCTCTTCTACCCTTCCTCTCTATATTCCTTCCTCTTCTCCCTAACCCTAGCTTCCTCTTCCTACTCTTTCCTCCTCCTCTCTAACCCCCTCCTCCATCTACACCTTTATCTCTCCCTGGACCTCCTCTTCCCTTTTTCCCCTATTCCATATATGACTACCCTCTTCTCTTCACTTTCCTTTCCTTTCCTCCCTTCCCTCTCGAACTACACTCTTCCTTTCCTCTCTCCCCCCTCTTCCCGTCTTGCTTTCCTATCTGACTCTCTCCTCCAATTCCTATCACTGCTTCTCTAATCTTCCTTCGCCTTCCACTGTTACTCTTTTCCCTACTCTACTAAACCCTAACCTTCCTAACTCTCCTCTCCTTTCCTCTGCTTCCCCAACCTCTCTCCTGTTCTCCTGCTATCTATCTTCCTTCTCCTTCTCTCCTACCTCCCTTTCCCTGCTCCTCCTAACTCTGTCTCTCTACTCTCCTTGCTCTTCTTACATCCTCCTTCCTTCTTCCCCTCTCTCCTCTTCTGCTCACCCTCTCACCTCTTCCCCTACCCTCTCCTCCTTTCCTCTAACTCTCCTCTTCCTCCCTCCCACTCCTCCTGTAAACCCCTTCCTCTCCTCGCTTGCTTCCTTTCCTACCTTTCCTATCCTTCCTATCCGCTCCTCTCCTCTATCTCTTTCCTGTCTCTATCTCTGCTCCCACTCTCTACATTCCCTCATTTCCTTCCTCATTCTCCCTTCTCTACTCTCTCTCCCTACCTCCACTACCCTAAACTCTCTCTGACCTCTTCCCTCTCCCCTGCCTCCTTACATCTGTTCCCATACTCCTCCTCCCTCCTTTCCCCTCCCTACTCTATATCTAGCTCCTACTCCTGCTCTCTTCTTCTCCTCTTCCTATAAACTATTTCTTCCTGAGACATTCCCTCTCCTTCTCTATCCCTCTCTATTTTCTCTTCCGTTTCCTTTCCTGTCTTCCTCTTTCCCTACCTTTCCCTTTTTCTTTTCCTCCTTTCCTACTCCCACTTCCTCTTCCCCTCTCTTCTCTTTCCCTAATGTCCCTTCTCTCTCTCCTTCCTCTTCTTCCTACCACTGTTCCTTTCCTCTTCCTCCTCTGCCTACCTTAACCTCTGTATTCCTACTCTCCCTTACTCCTAAACTCCTACTTCTTTCCTACTTCACGTAACTCTAAATCACTAAACCTCCTAGACTCTACCCTCCTCCTCTTGCTCCTATATTCCTCTCCCCTCCCTCTTTTCCCTGGTAATCCTACCCTACATCTACAGTACTCTCTCCTCTTCCTTCACCGCTTCTCCAATCCTCCTTTCCTCCCTCTACCCCTCCTCTCCTCCTCCTCTTCCCTCCTAATGCTAATTCCCTGCCTCTCTCTCCTACCTTCTCACTAATTCCCTCTTCCCATCATTCTCTCCCTCTTCTGTTCTCTCCGACCCACTTTCCCCTTTTTTCCCCTCTCTTTTCCCTCTTCCTAATTACTTTACTTACTACTTTCCTTGCTCTATTCCCTCTATCTTCTCTCTCTACTTCTCCCTACTACCTCTCTCCTCTCTTCCCTTCCCCGCCCCCCCTTTCCCCTCACCCTCCTCAACTCCTATTCTCTCTTTTCTTTCCCTGATCTTCCTTCTTACTTGTCCTGCTACTCTTCCTTCTCTGCCTACTCTAACTATCTTCCCTACTCTCTTTTCCCTCTCTCTCTTTTCCTCCTGCTTCTTAGCTCTCTTCCTCTCCTCTTACGCTATCCATCTCCTCATCCTCCTCTCCTACTATCTCTCCCCTGCTTCCCTACTAGTTCCCTCTCCCCAACTCTCTTACCACTCCTACCTCTCTAATCCTCCTTTCCTCTCCTACCTCCTCCCCTCCTCTCTACTGATCTTACATGCTCATTCCTGCACTCCATCTCCCTTCTACCTCCTACTTCTCTCCACTCAAGCTTGCTCTCTAGCTACTAACACTCCTCCTCTCCTCTTCTAACCTCCACCTCTCTCCCACTTATCAGTTCCTCTCTTCCCCGCCTCTTTCCTCTAATCTCCTCCTTTTCTCCCCTACATTTCCATCTGCTTTTACTCCACCCTCCTTTCCTCATTCCTCTCTTCTCCTACCTAATCCTTCTCACTCTCCTACTTCCTCTCCTCTATCCCCTCTACCCTCTATTCCCTCTCTTACCTTCCCTACTCTTCCCTGTCCTTCCCTATACTTACTTCCTCTTAACTTTCTCTCATCCTCCTTTCCTTCCCTTCTCCTTCCTCCCTGACTTCCTCTATCCCTATCCTCACTTCCCTCCTCCCCCTCCAAACTCCTCCTTGTCCTTGCTCTCCTTCTACTCTACCTTCCCCCCTTCTCTCTGACTCTTCGCTCCTCCTACCCCTCCCCTCCCTCCTCCTCTGCCTCACTTCTTTCCTACCCTAGTCCCCTCTTCCCTCACTCCTATTTCCTTACTCCTTCTCTCTCTCCTACCATACTCCCTCCTGACTCCCATTCCTCTATTTCCTCTAACGACTCCTCCCTCTTCCATTCCCTTCCTTCCTCCTTCCTTCCTAGTCCTCTCCTATCTTCATTTCTACTCCTCCTCCTCCCTACGCACCTCCTCCCCAATCATTCTTCCCCCCACATCCCCCCCTCCTTTTATTTCCTCTCTCCTCTAATTCCTCTTTCCTATTCCTTATATAACCTCCTCTCTCTCCTTCCTCTGAAACCACTCCTCTTATCCTTCCCCGTCCTTCCTACCTCTCTCTCTACTTCCTTCCATCTCCTTTTTCCACTATTACTGCTACCTCCTTCCCTCCTCCTTCTCTATCCTTTCCTTTCCTCTGATCCTGCTTCCTCCTCTCTCATCCCATTCCTCAATCCCTAATAACCCTCCTTTCACATCCACTCCCCTTCCTCATCCTAACCCTCTTCCTAAACCCTACTCTCGTCCTTTCCTTCTTATCCCACTCCCTCTCCTCTACTCTTTCCTCCCCTCCTCTGGCCTTCTGTCTCCCTTTCCTTCCCTTTCCACTCCCTCTCCTTCCTCTCTCCTCATCTCCTCCTCCTTCCCTAACCTCCTTCCTCCCCTACAATCCCCCCTCTTCCCCTAACCTCTTGCTCTCCTCCTAACCCCTCTTGTTCTCTTACTAGCTTCTAAGCCTCTACTTCCTTCCTCTGTCCTCCCTTTCCTTACTTCCTCTGCCCCTACCTTCCCCACTCCTGCCTCATCAATCTTCCCCCTTCCTCTTCCCCGTTCCCTAAATAGCTTCCTCTGTCCTTCTTCCTCTCCTCCTACTACCTCACCTACTCCCCTCTGCTCACCTTCCTTTTCCTCTCCTCCTTCCTCTTACTTCCTTCACTAATTCCTGCCTTACACCTCTGCCTTTCTCTGTCTCTGCCTCCTCCCCTTCCCAACTCTCCCTCTCTCTACTCTCTTCTTTCTTTCCCCTCTCTCTTCCTCACTCCACCTCTTCCCCTTTTCCCTCTCTCTTACTCTCCTCCTTCCCCATTCCTCCTATCGGGTCTTTCCTCTCCTCTCACCCCTCAACCTTTTCTCCTAACCCAACCCTCTCCTCTGCTTCCTTCCTTCTCTCTCTCTCTCCTCTCTACCTCCTCCTCATCCTGACCAAATCTCGATCCCCCTCCTTACTTCTCCCCTCTCTTTCCTCCCCTCCTACTTTCCTTTCCTGCCTATATCCTCCTCTCTCCTTCTTCCTACTTCCTTACCCCTCTTCCACTTATCCCTCGTATTCACTTCCTACTCACAACATCTATCTCTTTCACTCTCTCCTACTTCCTCCTCTACTCCCCTGTCTTCCTCCTCTGCTCCACACATACCTAGTATTGGCTCAATCTCCTCTCTCCTCCTCTCTATCTACTTCCTCTCCCTTCTGTCTTTCTTTTACTTATCTCTTCCCCTTTTTCCCTAACCCTCTCCCCCTTCCTCTATCCTTTCCTACCCTACTCTCCTTCTTCCCACCTCAACTCCCCTCTCTCTCTCCTCACTCCTTTCCCTACCCTCTCTCCTCATCCTCACCCTTTCCTCTTCCTTTTCCTCCTTCTCTCCTTATCCTCTTTCTCCTCTCCTACCATCCTCCTACCTCTCTACTCTTCCTACTTCCTCTGCTCCTAATCCTTCCCCTCCCCTCCACCTCTACTACTCCCTCTCTCTCTAACTCTTTTCCTCCACTATCCTCTCCTACTCCCTCCTACTTCCCTTCCTACTTCTTCCTCTCTACTAACTTTCTCCTTCTTTCCTTTCCTTCCTTATCCTCCCACGTCCATCTACTACTCCCTTCCTGCTATATACTCTCTGTCCTACCCTTTCAAATTTTTTTTTTTCCTTTTCCTTCCTACCATTAACCTCTCCTTCTTTCCTCCACTCCTACATCTTTCTCTTCCTCCATAACCTCCCCCTCTCTCCCCTCCTCCTACTCTTCTCCTACTCTCTATCCTCCTCTCCTCTCCCTCCCTCTCTACTTTATCCCTCGACCTTCCCCTACTCTCTCCCCCCACCTTTCCTACAATCTTCCCCCCTGCTCTCTTCCATTCTTCCTCTCTAACTCCTTACCTCCCTGCCTTCCTCTCCTATTCCTTTCTTCCTTCTACCTCCTCCCGTGCTCTCCTCTACCTCTTCCTCGCACTTACCTGTACTTTCCTGCCTCCCCTTTGCCTCCCTCAATCCTCTCTATCCTCTCCTCTTATAGCCCTTCCTCTACCTCTCTACCCTAATCTACTCCTCCTCCACCTCTTTCCCTTCTCTCCTTTATCTCTCCTCACCTTCTTCCTGCCTCCCCTCCCCTCCTCCCTTCCCTAATCCTCCCTCTCTACTTCCTATTACTCTTCCTCGCATTTCCTGCTCTACTATCCTCCCTCTTTTTCCCTCCTACCCACTCAGACTGCTTTCCCACCTGACTAACACCCTTCCCTCCTCCTTTCCTCTCTTACTCCTTTTTCCTCCTCACTTTACCTCCCTTTACTTTCCCTCTACTCTTTCCTTCACTTCTATCCTCTCTCCTTTCCTCCTTCCCCTCCATACCTATCAATCCTCTTTCCCTCCTCTCTAACCTAAATACTTATTCTCTCTTCCCCCACCTCTCTATCGTTCTCTACTCCTTACCTTCCTTCCTAACTCCTCTATCCATCTATTTCCCCTTATCCTCTCTTATCTAAACCTTGCTCTTTCTAACTCTTCCTATCTCTGACACATCTACTATCCCTCTATCTCTTTCCTCTATCTCCTCTAATTTCTTTCTCTTCCTCCCAGCGCTCCTCTCTTTTCCTCCTCTCTTTCTCCTCTTGCTAGATTCTGGATCTCTCCTCTTACTCCCCTCTTTCCTCCCCTCCATCTTCCTTCCTTCTCCTGCTTCTGCTCCCTACATAGATTGTCCGTGTCTTCCCTTATCTACTCCCTACCTCCTTCGCTTCGGTCTTTCCCCCTTCCTACTATTCCTACTATTTCTGCTCCTTCATTCCGCTTAATACCCCTCCCTTCCTCGCCTTTCCCTCTCTACCTCCCTCTTATCCCTCTCATCTCTCCTTCTCCTCTCCTCCTCCCCCTCTCTCCTCTTTCCTCTCTTTCATCCTCTTCTTCTCGGGTCTTCCCTCTCTTTTCCTTCCCTTCCTCTCTTTCCTTTCCTCATTCCTCTTTCCTTTTCCTCCCTCCTCTCCCTCCCCCTTCTTCCTATTCCCCCACCCTACTTCCTTTCACTCCACCTCCCTATCCCCTTCTACTCCTGATCCCCTCTCCTCTCCCCTCTGACTCCTTTTCTCCTCTACTCTAACCTCCTACCCCCACCCTGTCACCTTCCTCACTAACGCTTCCTCTTCACATCCCAACTAACTACTATCCCTCTCAATCCCCCCTGTTCCCACCTGTATTCCTCATCTCTCTACCTTTCCTACTTTCCTATTCCTTTCCTACCTCCTACTTCAACAAGCCTACTAATCCTACCTTCATCCTCCCTCTCCTTCTCCTGTCACTGCCCTACTTTCCCCTCTCCTCCTACCTAATCCTTTCCCCTTCCTCTGCTTTCCTCTGTCTGTTCCATCCTTCTCATCCTACTCCTACTAGCCTACCTTTCAGCCTTTCTTCCCTTACTTACTCCTTATGCCTCTGTCTTCCCTGTCCTCTACTCTGGATACTTTACTCCCTTACAATCTCCCTTGGCTCCTCTCTAAGTTCCTTGCCTGCTCTCCTACCATTTCCTCCTTCATCCTTTCCTCCTACTTACCTT
Organism: Tanacetum coccineum; assembly: GCA_026074375.1. NCBI lineage: Eukaryota > Viridiplantae > Streptophyta > Magnoliopsida > Asterales > Asteraceae > Tanacetum > Tanacetum coccineum. The sequence goes on from BQNB010001070.1 coordinate 86,958, forward strand.
TCCCCTTAATCCTTACTATTTCTACTCGCTACCCCTCTCCAACCTTATGACCTGTAAACCTGACTCCTCCTCTCCTTCCTCATCTCTCCTTCTTTCCTGTTCCTTCCTCCTTCCTTTCCTACTACCTGAGCTTTCCTCCCTACCCTCTCTTCCTCTCTACACACCTCTATGTCTCTGCTGGTCCTCCCCCCCCCCCCCCCCCCCCCCCCCCCTGATTCCCCTGAACCCCCCTACTAACTCTCTTACCCCCCTACTCTCACTACCTCTCCCTCTAACCCATTTCCTCCATTCCTCTTCTTTTCCTACCTTAACCTACTCTTTACTATTTCCCAACCCTCTCCATCCTCATTCCCCCATATTCCGTCCCTCCTTAACTCCACTCAACCTATCTCCTAACCCTCCTTTTCCCTAGCCTCATATTATTTTCTTCTTCCCTCTCTCTTTCCCTATTACTGCTACACTATCCCTTACCCTACTTCTACTCTACTATATCTCTTCTGGTCTACTGGCTCTGCTACCTATTCCTACTTTCCTCTCTCTACTCTCTTATCTACTTTTCCTTCTCTTCCTCTCTCTAACCTATTCCTTCCTTACTCTGCTCTCCTCCTACTTCTAACTCCTTTCTATTTGCCTATCTCTAACCTTAATCCCTTACCCTATTCCTCTCTCTTCTTTTTCTTCCATACTGCTGGCCTCTCTTTCAGCTGCTCCCCCTCTTCCTCCCAGGCCTCCACTCTATCCTCTACTTCTGCATCCCTCCCCCCCCCCCACCTCCTCTACTCTCTACTGTTCCCTTCCTACTCCTTCTTCCCTCACTACTCTCTCTCTTTCCCTTTCTTCCTTGCTTTCCCCCCCCACTCTTCTTCCTTCCCTACTTCCCTTCCCCCCTTCCTTTCCTTCCTAACTTCCTATGTTCCTATCTCTACGTCTTCCTCCCCCGTCTCTCATGCCTCTCTCCTTTCCTCGTACTCCCTTCTATCTTCCCTTTTCCTTTCCCACCCTGTTGGATCCTTCCTTCCCTTCTTTCTCTATCTCTGATCCCCCATAACAATCCCGCTTTCCACTACCTTTCCTCCTACCCTCTCCACTCTACGTACTGTCTCCTCATCCATGCTTCCCTCTATTCCTATCTCCTACCATCTTTCCTCTCTCTCCCCCTTCCTTCCTTCCTCTCGTTCTACCTTCCTCCATCCCTTCCTCTCCCTACCTTCCTCTCTCTGTCCCTTCCCTTTTCCATTTCCCCCTCCTTTCTTCCCCCTTTCCCTCCCCCCCTCTTCCCCATCCTCTAACCTTACTCCATCTCTCCTTTTCCTATTCCCCCTTCCCCCCTCACTCTTCACCCCTCACTTCCCTAATCTATCTACCTCTGCTTCCCCTCCAACTCGACAAGTGGAATTCCAAATCGATTTGGTACCTAGTGCTGCACCGGTAGCTCGGGCGCCTTATCGATTGGCACCTTCTGAAATGAAAGAGTTATCGAAGCAACTAAAAGAACTATCTGAAAAAGGTTTTATAAGACCTAGTTCCTTGCCGTGGGGAGATTCGGTCTTGTTTGTCAAGAAGAAAGACGGATCATATCCGAATCGTCATTGGATTTACGGGAATTGAATAAACTAACGGTGAAGAACCGTTATCCGCTCCTAAGAATTGATGATTTATTTGATCAGCTCCAAGGGTCGAGTGTCTACTCGAAGATCGACCTAAGGTCAGGTTATCACCAACTGAGGGTTCGAGAAGAAGACATTCCGAAAACCGCTTTCAGGACCCGTTATGGCCATTATGAATTTCAAGTTATGCCGTTTGGTTTGACAAACGCACCTGCCGTATTCATGGACCTTATGAATCGGGTGTGCAAACCATATCTGGATAAATTCGTGATTGTCTTTATTGACGATATTCTAATATATTCAAAGAACAAGCGAGAGCACGAAGAGCACCTTAAGCTAATCTTGGAATTGCTTAAGAAAGAGGAGTTGTATGCCAAGTTTTCCAAATGTGAATTTTGGATTCCTAAAGTACAGTTCCTAGGTCACGTGATTGATAGTAAGGGTATTCACGTGGATCCCGCCAAGATCGAATCCATTAAAGATTGGGCATCTCCTAAGTCACCAACGGAGATTCGTCAATTTTTAGGTCTTGCTGGGTATTACCGGAGATTCATTGAAGGGTTTTCGAAGATCGCCAAACCAATGACCAAGCTTACTCAGAAGAAGGGTCGAAGATTGGTGGGGTGATAAACAAGAAGCAGCCTTTTCAAACTGTTAAAGCAGAAGTTGTGCAGTGGCACCAATCCTGGCCTTGACTGAAGTGAGCGAAGACTTAGTATCGCATACTACATTCTTTATAAGAATGGTTTGGAGCGCATGTGTTAATGCAAAGAGAAAAGGTGATTGCTTATGCATCACGCCAACTGAAGATTCATGAGAAGAATATACGCCTCATGATTTGGGCAACTTAGAGCAGGATGTTTTCGCTCTCAAAGATTTGGAGCAAACAACCTGTAGGAACCAAGTGCACGGTGTCACTTGATCTTAAAGCCACAACACATTCTTAATCAGAAAGAGTTGAACATGAGGCAACGTCGTTGGTTGGAGTTGCTCAGTGATTACGATTGTGAGATTCGTTATCACCCGGGAAAGGCAAACGTTGTTGTTGATGCTCTAAGCAGGAAGGAGAGAGATCAACCATTAAGAGTTCGAGCCTTAGTCATGACTATTGGCTTGGATCTTCCCAAACAAATCTTGAATGCTCAGACTGAAGCACGAAAACCAGAGAACATCAAGAACGAAGATGTTGGAGGAATGTTGGTTGAAAACGCTAAAAATCCAAAGGCGATCAGGACAGAAAAGTTGGAACCTCGTACGGATGGAACTCTATGCCTCAATGGCAGGAGTTGGCTGCGGACTGTGATCATGCACGAGTCCCACAAATCAAAATACTCTATATATCCGGGTTCTGACAAGATGTACCAAAATATGAAGAAGCTATATTGGTGGCCCAATATGAAAGCCGACATCGCCACCTATGTTAGCAAGTGCTTGACTTGTGTTAAGGTCAAGGCCGAACATCAAAGACCATCAGGATTGTAGTAATGCCCAAGTAATACCAGAAAAGGAAAAGGGACAAACATTACTATTGATTTTTTGTCCACTAAGCTTCCTAAGACGTCGCAAGGCTACGACACCATTTGGGTGATTGTGGACCGACTCACTAAGTCTGCAATTTTCACACCAATGAGAGAGACTGATCCTATGGATAAACTTGCAAGAATTTACCTAAAGGAGGTTGTCACGAGGCATGGAGTACCTGTTTCAATCATTTGTGATCGCGACCCGAGGTTCGCATCCAACTTCTGGAGATCACTTCAGAATGCTTTAGGTACTAATCTGGATATGAGTACTGCGTATCATCCACAAACAGACGGGCAAAGCGAGAGGACAATTCAAACTCTCGAGGATATGTTGCGTGCTTGCGTGATCAATTTCGGAAAAGGGTTGGTTAAATCACTTACCGATAGTTGAGATTCATCTTATAAAACAATACTTAAACACGCTAGCAACTTAAGGCCGCACCATTTGAAGCACATTATGGATATAAGTGTCTTCACCTTTATTGGACCAAAATGATGGATAACTCAATCCGGTCCAGAACTAATTCAAGAGACAACTGAGAGAATCGTCCAAATCAAGCAAAGGATGCAAGCCGCTCGTGATCGACAGAAAAGTTACGCCGATCTGAAGCGTAAACCGATGGAATTCCAAGTCGGGGATAAAGTTATGCTTAAAGTTTCGCCTTGGAAAGGGGTCGTACGTTTTGGCAAACGGGGGAAGTTAAACCCCAGGTATGTTGGACCTTTCAAGGTGTTAGGAAAGGTTGGAGAGGTTGCTTACAAACTCGAGCTTCCAGAAGAGCTAAGTAGGGTTCACAATACATTTCACGTATCAAATTTGAAAAAGTGCTATGCCGACGAACCGTTAGCCGTTCCGTTGGATGGACTTCATTTTGATGACAAGCTTCAGTTTGTTGAGGAACCCGTTAAGATCGTGGACCGTGAAGTTAAACGGTTGAAGCGAAGCCACATTCCATTAATCAAGGTTCGATGGAACCAAATGAGGTCCTGAGTTCACGGTGAGAACGTGAAGACCAATTCAAGATGAAATACCCACACTCTTCACCAAGATCGCAACCGTCGCATGTCTGCATCGTAAACTTTGAGACAAGGCTCGTTTAACGGGGGAAGTCTATATACACACATGTGATTTCAATTCCATTTGATGACGACGATCAATAAATCTACTATTTAATTTTAAGTGTTGTACGCCATTGCATGTGATTTCATGAATTAAGATTAAAAGCGGCACGTTAAAAGATAGCGTTCAATGTAAACTGGGCAAAACAAACATATTAAATGTTTACATCAAGAAAGGGTTAAGTAATTATTTTGAGAATAATTATTAACTTTGTTCATTTTATTTTTTTGTTGGTTGCGTAAAGTGATTACGTTTCGTAATAAAATGCTTTAGGGCAATACCCGGAACCCAAAACTTTTCTAACCTTCAACAAATACCCACTTTATACCCAATACATAAAAGTAACAAAAAAAATCATATATATCATATATACTGCCAGAAATAAGTTGAAATGTAAACAAATTTATATAAAAAAATCTTGTTCAAGTTGGTTTTGTACATCACTTTTGCATTTAACATAGCCATACTATGTTCCTTTTTGACTATTGTTCTTCCTTAAGACCATGAAGTTGTCCTAAGACCAACTATTGCAATCTTTTGACCAATACTTGCCATATATACATGCATACTAGAGAAATATCACAATATAATACATGCAAAACACTTAAACACTCCCTTTTGGCTCTGAAAAGCCAAGGATCAAACCACCCTCCCACAATAATCCATACCAAATTTTATACAACCTATACACACCTTATCCACGATCATATCACTAAGAACATTCTAAATGTTTCCAGTATTGGCATTAATCAAGAAAAGGGAAGCTAGGGTTTTCACTTGGAAAACTAGGGTTCACATTGTGCAAGCTTTGTTTCTAGTCAAACAAGGGTTTAATTGTATAGTCATCATCTCATTCACCAAAAGGTCAGTCTTGAACTCTTTATGTTCTTACAATTTTCATTATATTCTAGTTAGTTTCTATATAGCTTTGAAAATCACCATTTAGGATTTTTATCATGTAAATGGAGTTTTTACTTGTAATGATCATTTTGTACACTATTATATATGTTGTGATATTGCTAATATCATGTTAAAATGGATGAGAAAGTATTGTACCATGTTGTTTTGGTGTAAAAATGATTAACTACAAATTAGGGTTTATAAAGGTTTCATAATATGTTACAAGTAAAGGAAAGGTAAATGACATGTTATTTGATTATGGACATGAGTATGTCATAATATCATTACAATAAGGTATAAAAACAATAAGGGAAGACTATGTAAACTTATGGTTATTATGATAAAAATGGTTAATATAAAGACAGTGATTAATGGTTAAATACAAAAGTTATGGTTTATAAGTATTATGATGAACTTATAAATTTGGACAAATGGACATGGTATGGGATTATGACATTAATGCGTACCTATGATATAAACAAATATGGAATATATACAAGTGTAAAAGTTATAAAGGAAGAATAAGGAAAAAAGTAGAAATGACTTAAACAAAGTCATGCAAAGATTCTGTCCAAAATTCGTGTAAATAACATATTATTTTATGTTTTTATAAAATTCTACACATCATGACGATTCCGAAAAGGTAAGAAACTTGTCAAACGGATAAATAACGAAAAAGTTACGCTAATTACGAGTTATACGTTAATTAAACGGATTTATAAAAGAATTTTTATAAAACAATTTATAAAAATTATATAAAACAGCAAGTTGAGTAATTTTGACAGATTACACATATTTTTAGGATTCCAAAATGATAAGAATCGTAATTTTTCAATTAATAACGAACGAGTTATGAATTTCGCGAGTTTACGAAAATTAATACTTTTATAAAACTATTTTTATAAAAGTTACTATTCATGAAAGAAATAATTATTTTTGTAAACCTCATAAATAAGTAGAACTTTCAACTACGAGAACGTGCTCAAAAGAATCGCTAAAAACGGAGCTATAACGAATAAAATACGACGATTACGGGTTTTACGACAACAAAAACAATATAAGATAACTCATGATCTGGTGTGAACAGTAAAAGTTACTGTTCACCAGAGATCCCAAAAAATATAAAAATGTAAATTTTTGATAACTCGTCTTAGTACGAAGACATGGGCATAAGAAACGCAAGAAACGGACTTAAAACGTGAAAGTTATGACGTTTTTACCAAAAGTATGTTTATAAATGTTTTGATTTTATAAACATGATTTCACTCAAACATTTAAATGGTGATTAGCTATATAGAATCATGCATGGTAGTAATTACCCAATGTGATTAGTACTTATACGACCTTAATTTAAATAGGTTGCATCTGACGATTTGCGTGGCGCATTATCTGTGATATTCTTGTTATTCGCTCACTAAAGGTGAGTTCATAGCCCCACGTTTTACATACTTTTGTTTTACAAAGTGTTTGGGGTGAGAAACATGCAATGTTTTACAACTGGACACAAGTGGTTAAGTTTCATATTATGATTACGTATTGCCTAAGTAGCGATAACCCAACCTGAGCCCATTATCATGAACTGTCAATTACTAGACTGTGAGCACGAATGTTATGAATAGATCTATTGGGTTTGACAACCCCGTTCGGGTGATTAGCTATCACTGGGCAAACGAATGTATACCATGTTGAACATAGGATGTTGCGGGTTAGAACATCACCATGGGCAATGTAGACCATTTATTTGGTATTCATTCATGTCAAGCTTCAGCGTCATGAGCTTAGAGCAACGTAATAGCATTTATATGATGTCTGCATCTGTTGCATTATCATACACTTGGGAAATCTTGTGGTCCTACAATATATGATTTATCAAACCTATGAATTCACCAACATTATTGTTGATGTTTTAAAGCAATGTTTTTTAGGGGATCATTAAGCATGAGGTGCAAGGGATACATTGGTGGTTTTGAGGGATATCATGCATTAAAGATTTTGTCGCATTACATTTTGTATAACTGTATAGGTTAGAAATCTTTGTACTTTGAACAAGTGGACAAGTGAAGCTTCGGCTTATGTAACAAATACTTTGTTAAATCCAATGTATCAGTTTTTAAACGACTTTTTGGTCGTTCTATATCATCTTGTTTATTGATCTTAGAGAAGTAACACGCCCATGGACCCTTATTTTCGCCTGCGACCTAATTTGGTGGAGTACAGATGTCATTTCTGAAAATTCAATCCAAGAACCCTTATAACTTATATAAGTTTCTCCTAATAACCTAATGTCAACAGCATCTCCCAAATAATAAGAAAATTATCTTTGCCTAAATTTGGCACCTCTTTGATCGATGGATCCTTTGTCCTAAGTTCATCTTCGATTTAGATAAATTTCTCCCTATGGCATTAGATTTAAGACATCTTCCTCTTGTGAATCTCTTGCTTAAAGTCCCAACATACATGTAAACTAACTTAGTAAATCATCATTATTTAATACAAAGAACATTCACAATAACTATTGAGGTATATAACCTTAATGAACTTCGTTCAAAAAAAAGACATGCAAAGTGCAATTCATTGAACACTCTCTCATTATAGAGCGTGTATTTTTTTTTACAACATTGTCACTCTTAAGCATACTCCTAGATCCTAGATGACTCATTGTCTCTTATACCTACAACAACTTGCTTACTCTCTCATTTAACCTTAGAATTCCACACATCTTGATTAGGATTATGCGAACTGGAATTAAAGCATGTTAGTTGAGTCATGTTAGGCCCTTTATGAAAAGATAATACAAATTTTATCTTTGCTACACTTTATTAGGCAAATATAGGAATTCTATTTTGTTTAACATAAGAATGACTACTGGAGAATCTATTACACTAGAAATTCAATTTGACCTAACGATTGAATTGCTTCCAAGAGTGAAGTTGGGTTCGTGGTATAACCCATAAAAATGGTCGTGTTTAGCCTAAATTAAGCACCACTAGTGATAGTCTCATATTCATTCTCTAATTTGATTAAATGACTCTTTCTAGATATGCCTAATGATTGTCTACATCGATAGACTTTATATCTTATTAGGAGTGCACACTAAGCACGTAGAAGTTAGGTTTCTCCTTAGTCAATCTAGACTACTTGCATCTCACATATGTGCTTTGAAGTTTCAAGATGATAACCTGCTCTTATGTAATGCAATTAGATGCTCAACGTCTATTTGCTTAGCTATCAAATTCATGTCTATTATAAAGGCGTTTGTCTTTTTCTAGCAATTTAAATAAAATATCTCTTAGTTTATTTATATAACACATGCTTCTAAATGCTAAATGCTAACATGTTTTACATGATGATTACATTTAAATTTTACATCAAGGTTTTGTTTGCGTCATCTTACATGACTTACATGTTAATTGTGCACCTACACTATGTTAGGTTGATGTATGACAAATAAGGTTTAGATGTCATATAGTCTTACACTTTAATCTTGTTGATTATTGTATCAATGCATGCTTAGATAAACGTGCATGCTTATATCTATATATCTTATACATCTAGGTATATATTTTCTCACACTAAAATATTTTTCTTCTTCGCATCCGTGTCACAATTCTAAAAAGTCAAAAGAGTCGTAGAATGGTCTTAAATCTCCTAGAGTCTTCATTCACACACTCCTTTGATCATCATCTCGATTTCTTCCAAATAATCCACTCTTTCGTCAAGAAAAGATAAGAGACAAATCTAACACTCCTCCGAGTAGGTTTTACAACTTAAATATTTCATCCGAAATATTCAAGTATCTTTAACTTCCGATCGCAATCGTTAAAGGTCATATCTGAAAATCCTAGATCAAGCTATTTAACAACATAAGTTAAAACGCTCTCATTTTCTCTTCGACGAAAACATTCTTTCTCTTTGAAGAAACATTCTTTCTCTTCGAAGAAACATTTTTTCTCTTCGACAAAAACATTCTTTTCTCTTAGACGAAAACATTCTTTCTCTTCGACGAAAATAATTCTTCTCTTCAAGAAAACATTCCTTTCTCATCTAGATCGAAAACATTTTTTCTTCGACTAAAACATTATCTCCCTTCGACGAAAACACTCTTTGTCCTTTCGATCACACCTCTTCCATTCTCACCCAACCACCCTCTTCAACCATAGAGATGGCTAATCTCTTTCCTCCACTATTTCTGCTACCACCTTTAAGACAACCGTATACCTCGTCGTGTGATTGTTCTATAAACATTCATAATGCTCGAGAAGAGATACATAACTTTATGAGTGTAGTTTATCGCACGTTAACCACCATCCTTCTTGACATTGTCAAGCTCGTCGCTTACATCTTGTTTGGTTCTTTTCTTTATTATTATTATATTTATTAGTTATTAATTATAATTATTATTAATTAATATTATTAATATTATTAAATATCGCTACAGAAAACACACCGAAATACGTCACCATTGCCTTCGAAGACAATGTCCAAAAGGAAACATCTCCATCTAAAAGGTGGCATGCTGAAGATAACATCGCCGACATCCTTTCTTTACCCCTCAAGCGCGAATCACTAAATTATCTTCGTCTTGATCTAAGAATGATAGAACACATTCCTTAAATCTCTCTCTTCCTTTCTAATAGTCTTGATTCTATTCTATATTCTATTTCGTGTGTCTTGACAACTTAACTCTTCACATTTGTTGAGAATACTTCATAAGGAAAGAACTACAATCACAAAGTTCAATAACAATTTTATACATAAAACACAAACTGAAAACAACATAAAAAATCCATCCAAAAAACAACTCATTCAAACACATTGCATACAATCACAATCATATGAAGGTATATATTCACAAACTTCAAATTCAAAAAACATCAAAAAATCACTAACTTCAATAGTGTGCAACAAAACATATACTGAAATTCAAAACAACATAAACATCCTACTTCACAAAATATTCATTATCATTAAACTCAAAAATTCATTCACAAGAAAATTCACTTACTTCATTATTCATTCATTCACAACCAAAACAAAATTCATAAACAACATTATATTTTAATAAAAGCAAGAGTTAGTTAAAAACAATAAAAATCAACAACCACAACAATTATTACACTTAAAAAGCCTACTTCAAACAAAAAAATAAAAGTAACCTAATAAATGCTCAGTGATGTTATGTATCCCACATTCATAATCACCAATAATCAAAAAAATCAAACCAAAAACAAAATCACCAATAGGGGTAGATCCTATCACAACAAACTTCAAAGCAACATTTCAAATATATGGTGGTGAACTTGAGTTGCTATATAAATTTCATCAATAAAATCCATATGATTCCATCCACATCATACAAAATTCAATTCAAACTTCATGTATTCACAAAAAAATGACAATGTTTGATCATACATCTTCCAATTCCTTTAAGTATTTTTAATTAGTGAAATGCAAATTAAAATGTCACTCCGTTTGAAAATTTTCATCAATAATCGATTACAAAACATATATGCTGGTGGCGGTCCCCATAAACCAGGCGGCCCCTATATATATATGGGACCACCGGCAACATCTTTGATTTCCTTTTCTAATCATAAAACGAGCACCTTGTCTCTCTCTTCTTCTTCTTCTTCTTCTTCTGTGAGTTGATATCTACTCCACACCCAAACCTATACCCAATATCTCTCTATAGATCAATGAGTCTTCCTCATATCCCAACACTCCAAAGCATCGTTGCTTATCTTTTTAAGATTCAAGTGAATTTCATAATGAAATGCGTCTCATTATCAAACACATTTCTTACAACCGATAGACTTACAATCCAGCACTTCAAAATAAATCCCCTCACATACAAACCTTGGTCCTCACATCTCGCATACGTTTTATCTCAATTCATGGACGATTCTTCTCACTTCTAAATGTTTCTTCTCTCTTCTAATAGTCTTGTTACTATTAGAATTCCTCATATATCCCTTGACAACTTAATTATTTCATCCAAAATATTTAAGTAATTTGCGAAATGCAAATGTCACTCCTTCGCAAAACTTTCCACTTTCTAGAAAGTGAAGAACATAAGAAGAAGATATTCAATCTTCAAGTGTTATTGAGTCACCACATTGTTGAGTCTCTTATTATTCTTTCACCATGAAAGAACTACCTCATTTCACATCCCACCTTTGTTTCTCAACATTGTCAACCAACAAAACACCAAACAAACCTTTGAATTCCCAATCATCCACTTTTGTCTCGATAGGATCATATGCACATCAATTGTTAGTGCAAATGATATATCAATCTTTTCTATCAACCTCTCGTCAACACGTTCCTTCTTTAGTATCGCTCATCCTTTCCCACTTCTCGGCTCTATGGAATCATTTTCATTCACATCCAAGAGCACGTCGTCTCCATCCTCGTCTTATTTTTCTTTTTATTCTTTTAAAGTATATATATATATTTTTGACATATTTTGCCAAGATATTAAGTGTCATTCGTCTACTTTTAAAAGGTCACTCTCATATTATTTTTGTGTCAATCAATAAACGAATCCCATTCTCGTTTATTAAAGTCCGGTCAAATCTTAGTCATTAGACATACGTCTCGAGTCTTTTTATTTTGATCATTTAGGTTGTTGATTTTGAAATAATAGTTGCATGCATCTAGTTTCTAATTCTTTTTCAAGGTGTCATATTTTAGAATAAAAACATCTAAATGTGCATTTCTAGTTCCATGCTAATATCTTGCTATATATATGCACTTTTCTACTAACTTTGTTTTGTAGCACACATCCATATCTTGATTCCTTGGTGCCCCAAACAAGGGGGAGCATATACCAAGAGGGAGCACTTGCAAGCTATTTAATCATTTAAATTACATCAAACTTCTCAAGCATCGATGGTAATTTATTTATGGATCCGTTATAGTCAATATACAAGGATTGTAAGTATCATGGGGACGCAATGAGAAAGGGGGAGCTAGGAGATATGTGAGTAAATATCATGGAGTTGGTTAAACTATGATGATATAAGACTTCACTGGGATGATGCAAGCACACCTTTATAGGAAGATAAGATTGGGGATTGTCAAATACAATGAAGGGTTCATTCATAAACCATTCCCTTCTCCAAAAATAAACCTTATTCCCCCCCCACCTGCTCCACTTCAAAATCACCCTCAACCCTAAGGTCCTCTTCTCATACCTTCAACTTATATATTTGAAGTACCTATTTTCTTTTCATGCCTTCATCTCATCTATCACGACCTCTACTAAATTATCCAAAAACATAAAACCGCCTCAACCTTATTTCTTATATTTTCTTCTCATTCCTCCAACCTATATACTTGGAGCATCTATCTTTTCCTCATTCCTTCAACCTACACACTCGAAGTACCTACCTTCTTCCATTGCCTACTTCTCATATCTCATAACATTTTCTAAACTATCCAAGAAACACACAATTACCTTCACCTTTATTTCTTATATCTTCTCCTCAATCCTATATACTCGAAGCACCTATCTTCTTCTCATTCCTCTAACGCATATACCCGGAACACTTACCATCTTCTCATATCTTTGTCTCATATTCACATAATACCTTTTTGCTTCAACAAAAGGGAGAGAAGGGAGTGTAAACAACTAACTTTTAAACTTTACTATGTGTTATAGTTTACATAGTTTGTCATCATCAAAAAGGAGGAGATTGTTAGTGCAAATATTACGATATTTAATCTATACAATCTCTTTGTGTTTTTGCGATGTCAAATATGTATCTTGTAATAAATAATGTAAAGTGCGCAAATTACTCGTAAACATGAATCATCAAAGCATACATTCATCAACTTCTCTAG
>BQNB010001070.1:101363-147834 GCA_026074375.1 Tanacetum coccineum
TTTGCAACCGGCATTGTTCCAGGGACTAACTTAATCCAAAATTCGATTTCCCAAACCGACGACAATCCAGATAGATCATCTGGAAACACCTTGGGAAAATCTCTCATTACTACTATCTCTTCTTATTTCTTCTCTATAGCCTTAACACTCATTAATTGCCTTATCTTTTCTTTGGGTTTCTCTCCTAATACTCTAAGCACCTTGCCATCTAATAGTGGTATCGTTACTACATTCTCGTGACAAATTATCTAAGCCTTATGGTCAGATAACCAATCCATTCCTATGATCACATTAAAACTCCTATTTCCAAAGGGTATCAAGTTAATATCAAACATATGACCTTCTATTTCTAGTTTGCACCCCCTAATAACTTTATCAATCTCTACTAGCTGCCCGCTAGCTATCTTAATCTCATAACCAAAACCTAAATCACTAGGCTCTATGTCTAATAAAGGTATAAAATTAGTAGAAACAAGGCTATAGTTGGCACCAGCGTCAAATAAGGTAGTTGCATAGTGGTTGTTTAGAGTAAACGTACCCGTTATGATGTTCGGGTCCTGGCAAGCTTCCTCTACTCCCAACATGAATGCCTTACCCCTATCTTGATTCCATTGGTTTCCATGACCCTGACCCCCATTAACAGCCACAACTTGGTTCTGTTGGTTCCCTATAGTCTCTGAGCCTGATTTATCCTATGACAAGCTAACTTGATATGATCAGTACTACCACACTCGAAACAGGTCCTAGCAACTAGGTTTCTAGCATTAATGGGATTTACATTCCTAGACGTCACTCTACAATCCTTAGCAAAATGACCTAGGCGGTTATAGTTGAAACAAGAGCGACAGGGTGTCTCAGGTAAATGGTGATAGCCACAGGCAGTACACTTGGGTGTCATACTCGTGTAACCTCCTCTAACAGGGTTTGCGGTCATAGCAAAAGCATTTCCAGTCCTAGTCCTTTTGTTATCCTCCCTTCCATTCCTATCCTTACTAGGTTCTTCCATATTTCCTCTCTTCTCGGGGTTCTTTTTTATTGACCCATTCCTAAGGGCTTCATCAGTCAATGTGCCAGCTAACTGCACAGCCTTTTGGATGGTCTTTGGCTCCGTTGCTGCCACCATTCCTTGAATTTGTGGAGCAAGGCCATACACATACCTTTCAATCTTCTTACCTTCCAGGGTTACTAAGTGAGGAACTAACCTAGCCAACTCATGAAACCTATTAGTATACGTAGCATGGACAACCCCGACCATAGCGTGATTTCACAACTTAATTTCCCACTTTTGCATCTCGTTACTAGGGCAAAATTCCTCTCTTGTCAAAGTCCTAAAGTCTTCCTAAGACATGCCTGCAGCGGCCTCTCGACCCTGTGTGCGGATCTCAGAATTCCACCACGTGAGAGCCTTACCAACAAATAAACCAGCAGTGCACTTCACTCTCCGACTATCCCTACACCCACTCATATCATGAACTAACTCCATCTTCTCCATCCAACGGGTATACACTATAGCACCTCCCTTACCATCATACTCCTTTGGGTTACAAGCTAAGAATTCCTTATAGGTACAACCCCTACTAACATCACCTTGGATGTTGTCATTGACTGCATCGCCATTTTGATTCCTACCATCTCCTTGACCTCTACCTTGGTCACCTACTTAGGCTATAGTAGTAGGGAGTAAATTCTACAACTGTTATGCAATGATGATGGAGAAGTCAGGGACTCCGTCAACACCACCATTCACCTCACTACCCTGACCACCTACTTGGACACCTGGACCATCAGTCCTACCATTACCCTGATCACCAGAACGACCTCTAGTCCTACCACCACCTTTACCGGCTCGTACACCCGTTCCCCCTACTCGTGATGCGGCAGCAGGCCGGCCAACACTTTGGGTCACCATCGTAGGCAACATTATCTACACGAGGGAGAACATAGGCAACGTTAGGTAGGTAGGATGGTCAACACGCACAGGATAGCCTAATATACTATATCATACAACTACTGTCCTAAGGTGTCAACACCGATTTGTGCGGACGATAATACTAAATATGCGTTAGTCGTGATACATTTATAATTACGTTGGCCACCGTAATTATACCTGTATCCTTTCCCAGTTGTACTTAGTATTAGGCTCATAAATTTTAATGAATGACTTAACTAATACTATATGCCATATAACCACATAAGCACGTATAAGCAAAACAACGCGCACATAGATCCTATAACACAACTATATGCAGGTTCCTAGGTTATAGTCTAGGTTAAACCACCTAGTTCTCTATAACCTTGGCTCTGATTACCATTCTGTCACACCCTGTCATAGGTGAAAACACAGAAATGCAACTAAATGATCAATCACAACACAAGATACAAAATACAGAAATCTAAAATGCATAAATGACTAGTGTCATGATGACCATCAACCTCAATGAAACCTTGAGTGATGACCCATATCAAGAACACAGCACATAGTCGCCAATTATTACAAACTTAAGCCCACGCAGGGGTCCATAAAATCTTATCTCGATCCTCAAGAAAACCAAATTTAAAGCGTACATCAAATGCGAGACTTTTCAAACAAGATTCCTACGGGATTTTCTAAAGTATGCTACAAGTACCATACTCTAACGATCATTAACATCACCTAAAAATGATACTCAAAAACGTCAACAATAACGTTGGTGGGCTCGTAGGTTTTGACTCAAAACCCAGTCGTTGTGCCAATTTTTTCAATCAGTTGGACAATTGTGCTATATGACAGTGAATATATACAATTTCACATGACTTAGCATTAGAGGTGTAAACGAGCCGAGTCGAGCCGAGTACGGCCAAGCTCGAGCTCGACTCGAATACTAAAACTCGAACTCGAAACTCGACTCGAGCTCGGCCGAGCTTTATATTTCGAGCTCGAGCTCAAGCTCGACTTGTCATATAAAACTCGAGCTCAAAACTCGACTCGAGCTTGATTATTTCTACATATCATGCTCGAACTCGATAAATACTCGGCATATCAAGTTCGACTCGACTCGATTTATGTATATAAAAGGGTAAATTTGTAAATTAATTAAAGCTCGATAAGGCTCGCGAGCTTCACGAGCCGAGTATTTTAGAGCTCGAACTCGACTCGATAAAATACTCGAGTAACTCAAGCTCGAGCTCGACTCATTTAGATCGAGTCGATTTCGAGTATTTTACGAGTCGATCTTGAGTAACTCGCGAGTTATCTCGTCTCATTTACACCACTACTTAGCATCCCCGCTAATCATGTACCCAGACTTAGCATCCCCGCTAGTCTGATCACCAGCGCGTACCAACGCTCTTAGAATCGCAACCCCGATGACATACCACGCCTAAGGCCTACCAACTGGAGCGATTAGGGTGAAGAACCACACAGAAAGATCACACAGTATAGCATACCAATGCATGTCATTCACATAGCATTCATAAGCACATATATTTTCTAGAAAATGAAATCACGTTTTGCACAGTTAAAAAAATAGTTCAAAACACATTTGAGTATCATTTTCCCCCAAGGAAAAACAGTAAAAAGTGGTGCTACGAGAACTCACCTTTAGAAACAGTCTCCAATAGCAAACTAAATTCACAGGCAAATGCAACGACGTCCGCACACGACCTAGTCCAGTTAATGTCCCATTTTAAGTCATTCGTTTCCAAACAGTTTTTCCTAGTTTCGATGCATAGAGGTTAGATGCGTTGTATGATTATCTTAAACATTTTAGTGTTGTGATGGTTGACTACTTAACTCCAATAATACCACATCAAAATCCATATCTTAGTACAATATACTTATACTTATACTATTTAGCAAAATAGATAAGTAATATAAGTAAATATTTATAATAAATAATTATAAATATACTTCGATAAGTCCATTCGGTACACTTAGTTACCATAAATATATCGTTTATACTATACGAAATAGAACGTTTATGTTTACTAAACAAATTTGGAAAACTTTCAAGAAAAATTATATATTTCGTCATTTAGTGAAATTATTAAAATAATAAAATAATAATATTTTATTATTAAAAATTAAAATTTATGTTTTAAGTAAAAATTCTAAGTATAGACTTTTTACAAAATTTCGGCATGACCCGTACGTTTATATGATGTTTTCCAAGGTTATCCAACCTTATTTTCAAACAAATTTCCCATTTGACACTTTACGAACCAAATTCCAAAAATTTCATTTCATCACGTTTACCAAGATACTTTCTCACAATGATCTTCCATATAGTTTCACAAATACTTTTCACTTCTCAAAAGCTCGTCAAAACTCACAAAATAACTAATTACGGCTTATTGGGCTTTAAGGCTCAATAAAGGTCCATTACACTTTTTATGTATCCAAAATACGTTATAAGCCCAAACCAAGGTCCATTAGTGTATATAAGCTCAAACCATAAAGTAAATAAGTAATCCGGACCACAATAAGCCATGGCTTATGGATTGCCTATTGGGCCGTGAGCCCTTATGCTTAAAAATATGTATACTGGGCTTAAAAATAAGCTAATAAGTTATGTATCACACTTGGTTATCGCCATAATCTATAATATAAGTCCACAAAAATATGGCATACTAGAAAATAACCAAGAATACCCTCCTTGTATTTCCATAAGTTGTCGTAGGCCTATAAGCCCAAAATAAGCTTATTTGAACACAACAATAAGCCACAATAAGCTATATACAAAATATGCTACATAGAAAATATATGTTTTTCAACCATCACGACCAAAATATCAAAACTAACAAAACCTTATATTTTTCATTTTTATTTTCGAATCCAAACACACCATAAACATCTTTTTGTAAACTTTTCACTTTTGATTTTTAACGATCGGGCCGTACAACTAACATCTATGCATCACTAGCAACCCAAAAGTACAAGTTAAAAATAAATTTGAAAGACTTACAAAAATGGTCTTCAAAATAAATTTCGACGCGAACCGGACAACCCAAACGTTGTTTAAATGACTACCCGGACACTAGAATCAACCCAAAGTATCACCAATCTTCATGTTTTTTATCAAAGTTTGAAAAAATAATAGTGTATGTGTATGTGTATGTGTGTGTGTGTGTGTGGGTCAGACGAATCAAAGAGAAAGAAAAGAGAGAAGTGTGTGTGTTATTATTTTGAAAACAAGTGATGAATGCATGTTTAGGAAGGATACAAAATATATGTACCAAGCAAAGGACCAAGGTTCCTAAATAAGAGCCATCTTGTCTCCCACAAGACACATAACCGGCCATAGGGTATCCTAGGGTCTTGGGGTCTTCGTTTTGTGTCGGGATCACTTAAAACTCATAAAACTTGCTCGTAAAATATTTCCCGAAGTTATTTAGCATTTCTATTCATCTCAAAAATGTTTTTCCAATAACTTAGAGTATTTACTTGACATATTTTCGTATTAGATCTCCCAAAAACTTATTTGGACATTAACGGACGTGTCGGGACTCGTTTTTCGATATTTCTCAAAAATTCACGGGTCCACCACCTGAAACTTACATAGCATATTAGTATCCTCCAATAAGGCTTATTATACATAATAAACCTTAAAACGCTTCATATCTCATGAATTCACCACCGTCTATACGGTATAATATTCTAAATAAATAATAAACGTCAAATAATCGAAGGACTAAATTAGAAAATTCAAAACACAAAAAGGGCAGAGGTTACATTCTACCCCCCTTAAAAGAATTTCATCCCTGAAATTAAACTACTTATCAGCATTAAACAGGTGTGGATACTTAAGCTTCATCTGATTTTCATGTTCCCACGTGAATTCAATTCCACGTATCGAATTCCACCAAACCTTGATGATGGCAATTCTACTCCGCTTTAACTTCTTAAACTCTTGCTCCATGATTTCCACAGGCTCCTCCACAAAGTTCAACTTATCATCAACTCGAATCTCATCTAAAGGCACTTGCAGTGTTGGGTTAGCCAAACACTTCTTAAGGTTCGACACGTGGAACGTGTCATGAACACCATCTAACTCCTTAGGCAAATCTAACATGTAGGCTACGAGGCCTACTTTCTCAATGATCTTAAAAGGTCCAACAAACCTATGTGCTAATTTACCCTTCTTCCCAAAGCATACCACACATTTCCAAGGCGACACTTTGAGCAAGACATAGTCACCTACACTAAACTCTAGAGGCTTCCTCCTCCTATCAGCTTAACTTTTTTGACGATCACGCGTAGCCTTAAGTCTATCCTTACTCTGCGAGATCTTCTCAATGGTTTCTTGTACTAACTCAGGTCCTATTAACTGACCTTCCCGAATCTCATCCCACATAATTAGCAAACGACACTTTCTACCATATAATGCCTCAAATGACGCACACCTCACACTAGAATGATAACTATTGTTATATGAAAACTCAACTAACAGAATATGAACATCCCACTTCCCCCAAAGTCTAGGATGCACGCTTTAAGCATGTCTTCCAAGGTCTGAATAGTAAGCTCACTCTGGCCGTCGTTCTGAGGGTGGTAAGCCATACTCATTTCTAACCGGGTTCCTAATGCCTCTTGCATTGACTGCCAAAACCTCAACGTGAACCGACTATCACGATCAGATATGATCAAGATCAGTACATCATACCTAGCAACAATCTCATTCAAGTATAGCCTAGTTAACCTCTCCATCTTATAATCCTCACGCATAGGTAAAAAATAAGCAGACTTAGTCAATCGGTCCACAATGACACTGATTGTATCATGACCACTACTAGTTCTAGGCAACTTAGTCACGAAATCCATTGCTATCCCTTCCCATTTCCATTCGGGAATCTCAGGTTACTGCAGTAAGCCAGATGGCCTCTGATGCTCAGCTTTAACCTTTAAACAAGTTAAACACTTACTCACATACACGGCTATTGTCTTTTTTATACCCGGTCTACCAGACCTATCCGGAGGTCATTAATACATTCTTTATCAGCTCATGGGTGTACAAAGTACTTCGACTTATGAGCTTCGTCTATTATCAGGGTTCTCACATCACCCTTCAAAGGTACCCATATTCGATCTAAGTAATACAACGCTCCATCATTCCTAAGTTTAATCATCTCATCTAAACCTTTCTGCAATCTGGCAGACTCATCAGACGCCTCCTTCTGAGCCGCTAGTATCTTATCCTTAATACTTGACTGAAGGGTTATGTTCATCGCTCTAACTCTCTTAGGTTTCACCCGCTCTTTCCTACTTATTGCATCAGCTACTACTTTCGCCTTACTAGGGTGGTAACGAATTTCACAGTCATAATCACTAAACAACTCTATCTAGTAACGATGTCGCATATTCAACTCTTTCTGACTAAAGATATGCTGGAGACTCTTATGATCTATATATATGACACTCTTTTTCCGATACAAATAGTATCTCCAAATCTTAAGTGCAAACACAACCTCACCCAGTTCCAAATCATGGGTGGTGTAATTCTTCTCATGAATTTTCAACTGCCTAGATGCGTAAGCTATCATCTTACCTCTTTGCATCAACGCGCAACCTAATCCTAGGCCAGACGCATCACAATACACCACAAAATCCTCTGGTCCATCGGGGAGAGCTAGAACAGGAGCATTACATAACTTATCCTTCAAAGTTTGAAACGCATTCTCCTGCTCCTCACCCTAATCAAATGTCTTACTTTTTTTAGTCAAGACAGTGAGTGGTTTAGCTATCTTAGAAAAATCCTCAATGAACCTATGGTAATATCCAGCCAATCCTAAGAATGAACGAACCTCGGATGGAGTTCTAGGGGCTTTCCAATTCTTAACAGCCTCAATCTTACTATGGTCAACATGAATTCCATCACCATTGATCACATGCCCAAGAAATTATACCTCTTGCAACCAGAATTCACATTTAGAAAACTTTGCATACAGTCTATCCTTCTTGAGCAGTTCTAATACTAATCCTAAATGCTCTTCATGCTCCTCTCGAGTCTTAGAGTAAATCAAGATATCATTAATGGACACTATCACAAACTTGTCTAGATATGGCCTACACACTCGGTTCATCAAATCCATAAATACCGCTGGTACGTTAGTCAAACCAAAGGGCATTACTGTGAACTTAAAATGTCTATAACGAGTCCTAAACGTGGTTTTTGGAATGTCTTCCTCATGCACTCTCAGTTGATGGTATCCAGACCTAAGGTCTATCTTAGAGAAGTACTGCGATCCTTGAAGTTGGTCAAACAGGTCGTCTATCCTAGGGAGTAGATAACGGTTATTAATGGTCAACTTATTTAGTTCTCTATAGTCAATACACATTCTAAAGGATCCATCCTTTTTCTTAACGAACAATACCAGTGCTCCCCAAGGCGATGAGCTTGGTCGAATGAAACCTTTGTCCTGGAATTCCTTGAGTTGTCCCGACAACTCCTCCAATTCAGAAGGTGCCAAACGATAGGGAGACTTTGCAACAGGCATTGCTCTAGGGACTAACTCAATCTGAAATTCAATTTCCCAAACCAACGGCAATCCAGATAGATCATCAGGAAACACCTTAGGAAAATCTCTCACTACCACTATTTCTTCTTGTTTCTTCTCTTTAGCCTTGGCACTCATTAATTATCTCATCTTTTCTTTGGGTTTCTCTCCTAATACTCTAAGCACCTTGCCATATAATAGTGGTATCCTTACTACCTTCTCATGACAAATTATCTCAGCCTTATGGTCAGACAACCAGTCCATTCCTATGATCACATCAAAACTCCCACTTCTAAAGGGCATCAAGTTAATGTCAAACATATGACCTTCTATTTCTAGTTTGCACCCCCTAATAACTTTATCAATCTCTACTAGCTGCCCGCTAGCTATCTCAATCTCATAACTAAAACCTAACTCACCGGGCTCTATGTCTAACAGAGGTATAAAAGTAGTGGAAACAAAGCTATAGTCGACACCATAGTCAAATAAGGTAGTGGCACAGTGGTTATTTAGAGTAAACGTACCTGTCACGATGTTTGAGTCTTGGCGAGCTTCCTTTACTCCCAACATGAATTCCTTACCCCTAGCTTGATTCCCTTGGTTTCCACGACCTTGACCCCCATTAACAGCCACAACTTGGTTCTGTTGGTTTCCCCCTAGTCTTTGAGCCTGATTTATCCTAGGACAAGCTAACTTGATATGATCTGTACTACCACACTCAAAACAGGTCCTAGCAACTGGGTTTCTAGCATTGATGGGGTTCGCATTCCTAGGCGACACTCTATAATCCTTAGCAAAATGACCTAGTCGGTTATAGTGGAAACAAGAGCGACAAGGTATCTCAGGCGAATTATGATAGCCACAGGCAGTACACTTGGGTGTCGTACCCATGTAACCTCCTCTAACAGGGTTTACGGTCATAGCAAAAGCATTTCCAGTCCTAGTCCTTTTGTTATCCTCCCTTCTATTCATATCCTTACTAGGTTCTCTTACATTTCCTCTCTTCTTGGGGTTCTTTTTTATTGACCTATTCCTAAGGGCTTCATCAGTCAATGTGCCAGCTAACTGCATAGCCTTTTGGATGATCTTTGGCTACGTTGCTGTCACCATTCCTTGAATTTGTGGAGCAAGGCCATACACATACCTTTTAATCTTCTTACCTTATGGGGTTACTAAGTGAGGAACTAACCTAGCCAACTCATGAAACCTATCAGTATACACAGCATGGTCAGCCCCGACCATGGCGTGATTCCACAACTCAGTTTCCAACTTTTGCATCTCATTACTAGGGCAAAATTCCTCTCTAGTCAAAATCTTAAAGTCTTCCCATGACATACCTACAGTGGCCTCTCGACCCCATGTGCGAATCTCATAATTCCACCATGTGAGAGCCTTACCAACCAATAAACCAGCAGTGTACTTCACTCTCTGACTATCCCTACACCCATTCATATCATGAATTGACTCCATCTTCTCCATCCAATGGGTATACACTATAGCGATTACAAGCTAAGAATTCCTTATAGGTACAACCCCTACTAACATCACCCCGGATGTTGTCATTGACGGCATCCACCCTGTATGTTGTCATTGATGGCATTGCCGTTTTGATTCCTACCATCTCCTTGACCTCTACCTTGGTCACCTACTTGGGCTACAATAGTAGGGAGTAAATCTCAACCTGCTGTGCAATGTTCCGTAAGAAAGTCAGGGACCTTGTCAACACCACCATTCACCTCACTACCCTGACCACCTACTTGGCCACCCGGACCATCATTCCTACCATCACCCTGATCACCAGAACGACCTCTAGTCCTACCACCACCTCTACGCTTGTACCACACCGCTCCCACTCCTCGTGATTGTGCAGCATGCCCGTAGGCGGCATTATCTATACGAGGGAGAACATGGGAAACGTTAGGTAGGTGGGACGGTCAACACGCACAGGATAGCCAAATTACTATATCACACAACTACGATCCTAAGGTGTCAACACCCATTTGTACGAACGATAATACTAAATATGTGTGAGTCATGATACGTTCATAATTACGTTGGCCACCATATTTATACCTGTATCCTTTCCCAGTTGTACTTAGTATTAGGGTCACACATTTCAATGAATGACTTAACTAATACTATATGCCATATAACCACATAAGCACAAATAAGCGGAACATCCCTCAAATAGATCCTATGATGCAACTATATGCAGGTTCCTAGGTTATAGTCTAGGACAAACCACCTAGTTCTTTATAACCTTGGCTCTGATTACCATTCGGTCACACCCCGTCATAGGCGGAAACACGGAAGTGCAACGAAATAATCAATCACAACACAAGATACAAAAAAGAGAAATCTAAAATGCATAAATAAATAGTCAAGGTGGTTCTTATAATGAATCTACCTAATCACAGGTGCAGTACTCGTACTGTAATCATCGATCCTCACGGAATCGGAGATTATTGCAACCGACAAGATTGAGTATCTTCACTTATACTCGGTCCCTTCAAAATATAAAACCCTCAATGTGTTTAAAAATGTTTTTCTATGAACACATTAAGTGGATTTTCATATAAATATTTTTGTTGGTGATCAATTTTTTGAATAAAGACAAACGACTCAAGAAATTGATGTAAACCACATGCTCATACTCAAAGACTCTAAGATATCAAGAAAGCTAAATACTTGAAGCTTCCGCACCTCTGAAATCAAAGTCTTCTTCAAAATGTTAAAGATATGAAGAATTGAAGAAGAAAGAACATAAAAGCTTTCAAGATTACAACAAGTTTGAGCATGTTGGTCCAAAGTTCAGCAAATGGAAAATTAAAGTAAAGACCACATGGAGTTCATGGAATCAAAAATCAGAATCAAGTTATCAAGTCATGATGAAACAAGCTCTGAAGATTAAAGTCAAAGTGAAGATTGCTACAGCAAGCACATAATATCAAGGGAAGATTACAAGGACTACGAGCTGAAGAAATCTACATTGAATGCTACGACACAATTTTTGCAAATCAAGAGTGACCTCACTTAGGGGGAGATTGTTAGAAATAAAGAAGTCACGGTCACTAGTAGTTGTTTAGCATTTACTAGCTCGTTAATTAATGATGTTTAATGTAATCGAGCCGACAAAGAAAAAGCCCAAAAAGCCCATCCAAAGGCCCATATGGCCGGCCCCTTTGAGGGTTATAAATACCCTTCACAAGTCAAGGTTTAGATCAAGTGATGATCTCTGTAAACACAAAACTCATATCTCTTGTAAGTTTAATCATCCTTTATTAATTTTCTTTCCAGTTTTTCTCTTGATCTTTAAACCTCAATCTTTCTTATGAGATGAATAATTATTGGAACCATCAGATATCAAGTGTGGTCCCTACTCCAAGAAATCCCCAATATGTCGTATCCAACTCATGGATACGCCGTATCGAACCGACTTCCAGACCTTATAAATAGAAGGCTCAAAAACAAGTTTTAAGTGTGCTAAATCATATTCTTGATACCTAAACCACAAAAGTCAATTTTTAGAGGAGAAAAAGAGCAGAAGAGGTCGAGCAACGTAGTCAATTCCATAGTAGACAACGTGTAATTCCATATACTTTAGTAATCGTTTAGTTTTTGTAACTCGGTTAGTTTACCTTGGCTAAATTATTGCTCTTGTATTTATTATGATGTTTGAAGGCTAATACCTTCAGGTATTAGCCATTATTATGAAGATTTAAATGTTTGGTATTTGTTTATCTTGATTTCTTAATTTATCGTTGAGTGCTTTTTTATGTTTATCAATTTATACTTGTTTACGCGCTTTTGTATGCGACCTATCATTCAACTAGATCTAGTGACACGGACCAAGTAGATCTAGAGTCCAAGATAGCTCTCCATATAGTAATTTATACATCTAGAATAATAGTTACACAAATATTGTCCTTCTAAGTCTGTGTCTAGGAAACGCTTCGGGCTTAACTAGTTAATTGGATATTGCCAATGGTTTATTGGTCGTGTTGACTAGCAGGTGACCTAGATAATTCAACAAGTAACGTTATGATTCCATTGGATAGTTGGACAAGTGGACTACTAGTGTATAGATTGCCATTAAGCAGTAAGTGGGTAAAGTCTCTATGAGCTAGGGTTTAACAAGATCACCATTGCTTTAATCCCTAAGATACATTATAATCAGAAAATAAGGATGCTTTATGCGGATGCTTTAATTATGACAGAATTAATGTGTCTAGGTCTATGATGATGTAATGCCTAAGTCTTAAGAATGATATGCCACCTCGAGAAAAGAAATCATTACACTTAATAAACATACCAACGTTCTAATCAGATTAATAATGGTTAATACAGTTTTCTTATATAAGGTTTGACCGCTCTTTCATCTTTTGTTAATTAGCTTGCATAGGTTAAAGTACCAAACCGTGCCAGTCTCTTAGGCTGAAAACCCTCCTTTTCTGTTAGAATTAGGATATTAGACTGACATAGGTTTAACATAGATTAGAATAGAATAGAATTAACATAGATTAGATAACCAAGATATTAATTAACTTGATACATTTAACCTTGCTTCAAGTGTTCGACACCCTACTTACCACGAAACTACTACCGATCGGGTACACTACCCGTTAAAGTGTTGTTTTTGGTTTAGTCGGCAAAATATAAATTTAAAAACGTGATATGTCTTAAACTATACCAATACAATGACGACATTCCGCGCAAGCGAGTTACACCGTTGATTATGTAATCTTGATTATAATCTATCTACGAGACAACATTGGTGAATATTGAAACCTAGCACATCGAGGCTTTACCCACTTACGTCTAATTGTTATATATATGTTGGTAGTCTACGGGAAATCGTGATCTAAAGCAAGGTAACAAAATGTTATTTGTAATCCTAAGTCACCACTTAGTCTGCCATTCACTTAACCAGGGGAGCACTAAGGGCATAAATTTGTAGTCATATATTTCCAGAGTCACATATATAAGCTGTATGTTTTATTTATCCCAGACTCTAGTCTACTTGGTCCGTATCACTAGATCTAGTTGAATGACAAATAGCACATAATCAAGCATAAACAAATATTAAGTGATAAACATAATCAACACTTAAAAAACAAGTAAACAATCGATATAAACAAAACCAAAGACTAAGTTATTATAAACATGGCTAGCCCATAGCCATTATAACAATACACAGTATAATAGACGAACAATTAAATAAACAAACATTATGCTAACCGAACACTTATAGTGGAGTATAGAGATTACAAGAGTTTTCCTATTGACTTGAGGCACTTGCAGGACCTTGTTGGCTTCTAAAATTGTTTGTAGATCGTACTTGGTGGTCTTTGCATCTAAAGCATACTAAAAACTGAGTTTTAGGTTTTCTATTTATAGGCTCTGAAAACATATCGATACGTCATATTGGAGGGATCCGATACGGCATATTAAGATAACTCGGAGTGGGCTCTACGATTATTTAATTCTGGAATATTCATTAGTCGCCACTGCATACGGTGTATTGGGGCTTCTGGATACGGCGTATTGGATGGAAATCATGCTTCATTAGAATGTTGACCAAAGTATCTTATATGGCGTATCTGCTGATGTGGATACAGCGTATTCTTCAAAGTCAGCCAATGGTCTTGATCTTATCTAAGTATTGGAAAATAACATATATGTCTAGAATGATAGGTTGTATTCTTCAAAGTTAGTAGACTTTCTCAAACTTCTTCATTTATGATCCAAAACCCGCTCTTTTCTCCATTTTTCGCCAAATGCTTGATATTATTTGAGATTTACACAATTAAGCGATTAAGAATCAAATCTTATATAAAACATTATAAAACAAGCAATATAAATAGGATAAATGATGTCAATAAAGTGACTTTATTTGATGTCATTAAATATCCCCCCACTTGAATCCAACTTGTCCTCAAGTAGACTTTAGAATTTATCTTATGAAAATGTATCCCAAACGAATGTCTAGGATTTTTCCTTTAAGCGTATTTATTTAAATCACTAGCACACAATCAAACACCTTACGAAATAGGAAACAAAATCACTCTAATCCCTCAACTAATCTATGTGGTAACATGTAGTAGTTCGCTCAATTGCTCGGTCGTGACGAGTATTCTATCATAAGCTTGGCAAGGATACACATCTCCACCACTAAAGCTAGGGAGTAACTAGTCTAAAAGGTAAATTAGGTTAATATGATAAGGCTTTAGGGTTGATCATTCTTTTTAATCTCTATTGATACCAATATTCCAGAAAAGGCGACAAAACCATAAATGCACGCCCAAATCGATGACCACGACACTTGTGATTGCTCACTTCTTAACACGAATAAGCTAAAGAATATGATTAAGTAATCTTTACCAACAGTAATACACCAACAAGGGCGACAAAACCACACATGCACATCCAAATCCATAAATGAGACACATGTTATTGTTCACTCTCTCATTCGAGCAAACCAAAGGTTAGGATGAAGAACGATATAGGGTAGGGATTAGGCATGGGAAATATTTATAATTGGTGTAAAAAAAATAACAAAAGAAATAGATTAAGTCCAACCAATAAACAAAAATGTTGCTAGCTACTTTCCCGACCACAACCTTTAAAAAAACACAAATCACTCACTAACTCACGCTTTAACACGGAAACTCACGCTTTGTTTGGTAGACATGAATTAGACTCAAAGATGTCTTAATCATCATCCTTATGATCCATCAAAACAACCTAGTTGGCGTTCCCGTAATGACCAACTCCGAATCATCCATAATATAGTACAACAATAGTGGAGATATTTACCACTTGATACAAAAAATACATAGTTGGTTAATTTTTACGACCAACTTTAAAATAATATACAACAAAACTTTACATCATTGGTTTATCGAACGTACCAATGAATAGTCGATCATCTCATAAAAATAACATCGGTTAAGTTTAGACGAACCAATTATCTCACAATCCTCTCCTTTTTTTCTCTTCCATTTTTTTGTAGTTTTTTATTTTTTCTTGATTTTTTTTACATATACTAAAATGAATATAGGTGTAGAATTTCACCACTTCACGATCATAATAAATCCGAATAATATTTCCATAATGCTCTTGACTCAGAAATAAAATAATAGTGAAAGTAGTAAACACACAAAAATAAAAATAACTACTTTCACATTCCTATAGCGATGTGCAATTCCCGACCTAACCAAAGATAAGAAATACGCACACGAACACGGGAAATACATACTTTTACACAAAAGCAACTAGCAACCAACCAAGGACTTAATCTATTAGGGTAGACTAACGTATAAAGGTGTAACAAAACAAATTTTTCTGGTGGAAGTAACGAAAGGAATGGCTCAGCAGGTTTTTCTAGGGGTATCTTACTCTAAAAATGAAAGTAACCAAGGGGGGTTAACTAACCAGTGTGGTTGGTTAATAACTCATAATGTATGTAAATGGGATAGGCTTTTTGGGTTAATCCTAGAAATTTACCAATCTGAACAAGTTACTCCAAAATACTTATTATTGTGGTCTCGAATAGTATACCAAGCCAAGTTCTAAAGTTTACTACAGTCACCGGCACACCCATATTTTTGTGGAACTTTTAGGTAAAATGAGGGAAACGGAATAGGCTTAATCCTCACAATATGGAAATAAAAGTTATGTGTGTGGAGTCATGCAACTAATAATCTCACAAAAACATGCTAATTTTTTTTAATTTAAGCATAATTAGGCATATTATTGTGAAAACAAGGAAAAGTAGTGTTCTAATTCTCCTCCCCTGACTTGAGATATACAACGCCCACGTTGTATAAATATAAAATGAAAAACAGGAAATATAAAGAATTAGAACAAAAAACTCCCCTAGGATTTGCTCGGTATGATCCTCCATGTAGAATTTATAAGCAACTTTTTGTGTTGTGTAGTGAAAAGCGTCTGAATACCAACATGACTACAACACAAAGAATACCAGAATATATTCATACCACCACCTTCATAAGTCATAATCAGTACTTCTCTGTTTTAAGATAAGAAAATCATAGGAATCGTATCTCGAAATAATCGTTGGTTATAATAAGAAAACAAAAATGATAATATGTACAGGATAATCGATACGCCGTATCCATGTTTCTGTATACGCCGTATTGAATCCTGTAAGAAAAATAAACACGTACGAGTCGGAGGTCAAATACTCTGTATTCGTATTAATGAATACGCCGTATTGACGAATCTGACAATAAAGTTTTAAAGTACTAGAAAATAAAAAGATAACGTCCAGGTTAGTCATACGCCATATCCATGAGGTTCGGATACGCTGTATCGACAATCTGGGAAGACATACTCTATACAAAAATTGAAATTACACTTTGGGTTGTCTCCCGGCAAGCACTTTTGTTTACAGGAAAGTCTTTAAGTTAGACTTCCTTCAGCTTCAGTCCATCCTTATAAAACAATGTGGGGTCGAAGGGGATGCCAAATGGCACATATAAATTTTTAAAATTTGTTAGCACACCCTCCTTTAAAAATTTCCAAATCACGATATTAATACTTAATTCGTTGATAAAAGTTTTAGTTGCGAAAATTTTCTAATAGTATCATCACTTGTTTCCCAAAGCATATTGGACCTATCTTTCAAGAGAAAATCAAACTAGTCATATCATAACCATGATATATCAAAAGAATAATATGTAATATATCTAAATACATCACCGCATAAATAAAGTCTTGATAATAAACTCTTTATAAGGAGCAAAATCATAAAATGTCCAACTGCCAAGGTGATCATGTATCAGGCTGGGGCTGGGTCTGCTAAGCTAAGGTACTAGCACCATCGGTCCTCTGTTTGACCTTGTGTTGCTCAAACTGTAAATGTGTGTCAGGATCTATCCTACCATCAAACCTCTCAAACCTCATACCCCTACTCTGCATAAGCTTAGCAATCCTATCCACCATCCAAGCTGAGTACCTGGCATGCTCGCTCATCAACCCCTCTAACATCTGATGCTGCTACCCGAGACCCTGACTTATCTACTACACCTCCTCCTCAACTCTTTGTAACCTCTGTGAAATAGTCCTAGGAGCTGCAATAGCCGCCTGAGGCATCTGTAGTGCCTGCTAAGGTGCCAAACCTCGCTGATCATCCTTCTAACCCACAGGAGCATCCTGAGGAAGCTCAAGATCAATTTGGGCATCTCTACCCGCAGTTCCAATTTGCTACCTTGGCGGACCCTCAGCAACCCAACTGACTGTATCAATAACTCTCTAACATATCCTTAGCTTGACCAGCTCCTCGGGATTAATATTGGGTAAATCTTAAACCTTAACAGTCAGACCCTGAAGGCTCTGCTCAGTAATCACCCCAAAGTGTATACCCAACTGTGCAATAAAGTGACCACCTGACATCTGACCTCCTTCCCTTCTCCCCCAAGCATACCTAAATAAATACTATGCAAGAAAATAGGGGACATTCACCACTTTCCCCTCATCCATGTTGCGAAGAAAGAAAAGGTCAGTCGTCGTCACCTTCTCAGGTGACTGATCTCTGCCGGAAATAGTAAAAGCAATCAACGATGACACAACCTCCTCAAAGGCTCATAAGACGGGGGAGGACCCAAGAAGTCACAATCAGAAGCAATCCTAGCCCAATAGTCAACCAAATCTGCCTTAGTGACAATCCTCCTCAGACCAGCCTCCCAGTAGGCTCTAAACCCCTCAGTCTGCATCTCCTCCTCTGTGTGCAAACCCATAACAGAAATAAGCTGCCTCATATCCAATTGCCGTCTAAGTCCTCCTAACTGAAACTAGAGAGTATCTGCAGTGTCTAGATCAAGAACAGTCTCTCTAAACTGAAACGTACTAAAAAAACTCCAATATAACCTCCCTGGCCAATGGTCCACAAATACCTAACAGCTCCTTCCTTATAGAAGACATAAACAGATCCTCACCATCAACACCCCTGTGCTCCATCCTCAACCTCTCAGTCATATCCAGCTCGGCATCCCCCTCATTAATCTAATTTAACCTATCAAAATCTAAAACCTCTATCTGGTGTATCTTCCGGTAGTAAATGTTAGCCAACCGGGTCTCAAACTCCTGCTTTTCCTCCTTAGGATACCCCTGGATGTCAAACCTAAGCCACTCATGTCTCTGATCCCTAGGAGGTAATGCCATATCATACTTTGTAGTTTCCCAATTATACACTTGATTGTTCCTAAGAGCTTTCTCGGTTTCATACTAAACATATTCTTCCATAGTAATATCTGGGTCGTACATTTCCTGCAATAAATTGGATAAGAACACAAAATAACAAACTAATATAACTGAATTAAAAACACAAATCTACTCTAAAATACTAATAAACAAGTATTAAACAAATTTCACTCCTCGGCAACGGCGCCAAAAACTTGATGTGTCATTTAGTATAGGTAATTATATTATTAACTTTTACTATTTATATTTTGCCGACTTTACCTATTAACTAACACTAACGGGCAGTATACCCGATCAATTGTAGGTTCATTGATAAGTAGGGTGTCGATCACTAAGAGTGAGCGTTAATACTTTAGTTTACTAGTATTTTAATTATCTAGGTTAGTTCTAATTAGTCCTAATTAAACCTAAACTAACGTAAAGGGAGGGCTTCAGCCTGAGAGACTGGCATGAGTTTTGGTTTAATCTAAACTAATACGGCAATGAATGAGACAAGTAACACACAAAAGCAGATAAACAAATAATAAAGAAGAGGTCAATCACTTATGTAAGGAAAATTTATTAACCAAGTTTATTCAAATAAGATGTATGAATTGTCTATGTGTAAAATGATTGTACTACTTTCATTAGTGGTATATCATTCCAAAGTTATGTGGTACTTCTCCCTAGACTCTAGGTTTATATTATAGTTAATCCTGTCTCAATCAAACAAACCCGCATAAAGTTCACACCGTCAATTATAATCTATATAGGTGACAATATTGAAACCTAGCTCATCGAGGCTTTACCAACTTATGCCTAATTGTTATCTATATACTGGTAGTCTACAATCTACTGAACTACCCAAGGAAATAGAACGTTATTTGTAATCCTAGGTTACCTTAGTCTACCATTCACTTAACCAAATGTAGAACAAGGATTTTGTTTGTAATCCCACTGATCCGGATATATAGATAAGTTGTATGTAGTATCTATCCCAGACTCTAGCCCACAGCCTAAATAACGATTAAGTTACAACGCTTTATTTGTAATCCTAGATCCAGTTGAATAATAGATGAAAACATAATCAAGCCATAAACAGGTATGAGGTGATAAACGTAATCGACATGCAACGAAAGAGTAAACAAACGACATAAATAAATCAAAACATCAAATAATCGTAAACTTGGCTAATACCTACAGGTATTAGCCCATATTCTTGGTAATAATACACAGCATCATATTCAGAACGATTAAAGTAGAATTCATAAAGAAAGATACGCTAACCGAACGATTATAGCAGAGTATAATGATTACAAGAGTTTCCTATGGAATTAATGCACTTTTAGGACCTTCTTGTCTTTTTAAATTGTCTGAGAATCGTACTTGGTGGTTCTTGCTCTTCTATTGCACACCGAAAACAAAATGTTAGGTTTTCTATTTATAGGTTCTGAAATCAGGTCGATACGGAGTATTGAAAGGGATCTGATACGGCGTATTGGGGGTCTGTAGGCTCGTGATATGTCGTTGTGTGGTGTATATTTTTATGATTCAAGTTTTAAATTTATATTTTGCCGACTTAACCAAAACAACACTTTAACGGGCAGTGTACCCTGTCGATGGTAAATTCGTGGTAAGATAGGTGTCGAACACTTGAAGCAAGGTTAAATCTTTTCAATTTATTAATACTTTGGTTTACTAATCTAAGTTAATTCTAATCTAATTCAAACCTATGCTAATCCTATGTTAGTTTAATCATAATTCTAACAAGTTAAAAGGGGGGTTTTTCAGTCTAAGAGACTGGCACGGGTTTGGTGGTGACTACAATCAATTCAAGACACTTTAACCCACGCAAGCAAATTAACAAAAGATAAAAGAACGGTCATGCCTTAAAATAGAAAATTGTATTAGCATCATTAATCCGATTCAAAGTTGGTGTGTTTATTCAGTGCAATGATTACTTATCTTGAGGTGGCATACCATTCTTAAGACTTAGGTAGGACTTCTTCCTAAGACCTAGACACATTAATTCTGTCACAATTAAAGCATCCGCATAAAGACCCCTTATTTGCTGATTAAAATCTATCTTAGGGATTAAAGCAATGGTGATCTTGTTAAACCCTAGCTCATAGAGACTTTACCCACTTACTGATTAATGACGATTCATACACTAGTAGTCCACTAACCCAATCTTTACCAATTAATTAGAACATACTCATTGATCCTAAGGGTCACCTACTAGTCCAACTAAGCTCACAATCTAAAGGCAAAGACAGGTTTGATAATCGTGATCCTGATTGGGTTCTAGATGTATTTAAATCACTAAAATGAAGAGCTATCTCGGCATCCTAGATTACTTTGGTTTGTCCGTATCACTAGATCCAGTTGATTGATAGGTCGCATATTAAAGCACATAAACAAGTATAAATTGATAAACATAAACAAGCATGTACGATAAATCAAGCCAATCAAGATATAAAACCAAACGTGGGTGAGCTGTGAGGGGGAGGGCATCTAGGGTATTAGGTGGGGGAGTGGAGGGGTGGCGGGTGTATACAAATGATGGCAATACCCAAAGGTATTAGCCTTCAAACATCCATAATAATAACAGAGGTAATAGCTTAGCAAACGTAACTAACCGAGTTAACGAAGATACAAAAACCGAAATGATTAACAATAGTACTAAGAAATTACACGTTATAATCCTAATGGATTGTGAAGGTCGTATAGCAAGACCTCTTCTGCTCTTTTTCTCCTCTGAAAATCAACTTTTGTAGTTCAGGTATCGAGAATATGATTTAGCACACCTAAAACTTGTTTTTGAGTTTTCTATTTATAGGGTCTGGAGTCAGTTCGATATGGCGTATCTAGTGGCTTCGATGTGGCGTATTGGGGTTTCTTGGAGTAGGGACCACGTTTGATATCTTCCAGAATATTCACATACTATATTTCCAATACAGCGTATTGGTCTTCTCTGGATACGGCGTATTGATCTTGTTTCCTTTGTGGTCTTTTGGTGAGTGCAGTCACAGATACGCCGTATCTTCCTTGATGGATACGGCGTATTGGTTGTCAGAACAGTAATCTTTAAAATATCTTCATTTAAGCTCCAGAATGTGTGCCTTTTAGTTAAGTTTCACCAAGTACTCCATAATTACTGCAATTCTTAAATACAAATGATTAAGTAACAATTCTTTGCAATAATCATACAAAATGGGCTAATTACATGGGATAAATGTTGCTATAAAATAGACGTTATCTGATGTCATCAAATATCCCTCCACTTGAATCCTACTTGTCCTCAAGTAGCCTAAATATGTATTCCTTTAGAAGTTTAAAGATAATCCTTTCACTATACTACGAAACTCGGAGTAGTTTCACCATCTTCACGATAATAATTCTGGATAATTCCTTCGTATACATGCTTCATTCTTCGACGTAACCATTAATTCGCTATGGTAAGTAAAAATACATTAGTTAATGACTACTTTATAAATTCCCATTTGCGATGTGCAAGATTTCTTCCAACCGTACCAAAATTGACACAAGGACTCGGAAATACATACTTACACTTAAGAACTAGCAACTGTAAAATAAACTTAATCTAACAGGGTAGGCTAAGGTGTAAAGGTGTAACAAAATAAATAAGTTGGTGTAATTCCTAAAGGATTGGCTCTACGAGTTGTTCTAGGGGTATCTTACTCTTAAAGTGAAAGTAAACAAAGGGTTTATACGGGGGTTAACTAACATTGTAGTTAGTTAATAAACAACATGAATAGGCTTTTTGTGTGTAATCCTAAAATTTACCAATTTAAAAAAGTTACTCTATCTAAATCTATAGTACTCATCACTGTGATCTCGAATAGATATACCAAGCCAAGTTCTAAAGTCTACTACATCACTGGTACACTCATATTTTGTGGAATTTGGGTAAACATTTAAAAACGGATAGGTTAAATCCTTATAATATCTAATAAGGGTTGTTGTGTGCGGGTTATGTAACATGTAATTTCACAAAAGTATGCTTGAATTTTTTTTAAATTTAAGCATATTTTAAGCATTTTAGTGTGAAAATTAGGATAAGTGTACATTCTAATTCCCATCCCCCTACTTGAATTATACAACGTCCTCATTGTATAGATAAAACATTAAATACGGGAATTAAAAATAATTAGAATGAAAAACTCCTCTGATATTTTCTCGGTAGATTCACCATGTTGAGTTTATTGAGCAAGAATTCGTGTGTTGAATAGCCACCTTGAAGTTTCAAGACTCCAACACCTCCAGACTTGTAGATATTTCAATCAACTCGTTGATTTCTTTTCTTTCATTGAGGTCCTGTGCATATAATAGGAAAAACGTGCATTCCTATTTTTGGTACCTACGGTTAATTTAAACTAAACTAAACAAACTAAATACGTGTCAGTCTGGTGAATACGCCGTATCATGTGCATGAATACGTCGTATTGCCAGAACTGACAATAATGTTTTTAAAGTGCATAGAAAGTAAAGACTGATAATGTCCAGACAATCAATACGTCGTATGGTATGGAGCGGATACGCCATATTGATGTTTGGGAAGACAGACTCGATAAAAATAAATAACATTCTGAGTTGTCTCTCAGGAAGCACTTTAATTTACAATGAAGTCTTTAAGTTAGACTTTTCTTCAGCTTCTCTTCACCATTCCATCTCTAGTTACCATCCATCCTTCGTCCATCATGCGAAAGATTTCTTGATATGCCTGGCATGCATCTTCGCTCGCTGCACAACACAAATGCAAACATACAAATACAATGTATTTTTGGCATGTTTTTAGGCTTTTAAGTCCGTTTATAATGGAAAAAGGTATGTGTATTTAAGCACATACCAAGTTTCATTACTACATAACTCATATCTTTTATCATATTCATGTTTATTCTAATATTTATTACGATCACCGTTGGTAATTTCAAAGTCATCCCAACTTTTCCAACCTTCATTATTTGATTCAACATCTTCATTGATTAATCCTTCCATGATAGCCTTATTTCTTAAAGCTTCTTCTTTCGGCTTGCTATCCTTCAAAGTATCATACCATTATAAATCTTGGTAATTGAGAGTGTTCCCTACTATGTAGGCTCCTGGTAAGTTTCTTCCATTACAATATCCATCTTCTTTCCAGCTACAGGTAGGCCATTCTAAACACCCACTTTTATAATTAAATGGCTTACAACAATGCACAACTAGAGCGCGTTTAGTCCATACTCCAGTGTCAGTCCATGGTTTTTTGTGTACCCATGGCACGTTTTCGTTACATTCATAAATCCAATCATCCTTGTATTCGTCATAAGTCTTGAATCACTCAATAGCTTTAGTAAGGACATCCGGGTCTATCTTGAGTAGGTAATTGAACTCTTTGAATTTTTCACACAGCGGTGTTTCATAATTGAACAAGTTTGTTTCAATCTTAAAAATTTCACTGATTTCTTGTTCATCATCGTGATAAGTTTCCTCAAGATTGAAAGATTCATCATTCGTTGGCTTAATTTCGTCACTTCCCAAATTCCAATAGTCCCACAATGCTCCTTTAGTAAATATATCCATCGTCTTGTAGTTCACAAACTTTGAGACCAACCAATTTTTAAACTTCGGATTAGTAATGTCCCACTTAATTATCGAGATGTTAACTCTGCCAGTGCGGGAAGGCGGGTAGTATTTTCTAAAAAATTTATCAGTCAAATCGACCCAACTAGTAATTGATCCTTTAATTCCATCAAACCACCTCCATGCATCTCCAACCAATGAGATTGGAAAAACAACAACTCTAAGTTTATCCTGATTTACATTTGGTAAATCAATTGGGTCAATAATTTTTAGAAAATATTCGATATGCTCGACCGCGTCTTCCCCATTAGTACCACTAAAGGCATTCGTGTGTAAATCATCAAGGAATTTTCCTTTAAGCTCATAGGCATTCTTTCCATTAACCGTAATGCTTGTAATCCCTGAATAGTAGTTTGCTTGGTCATTAGTCATGATTTTTCTCATTGTTGATTTTTCTTCTTTGTCTGCCATATCTTCTTCAATCAACTAGCTCTGATATGTATGACCTGTCACAAAGGTAAAAATATCAGCAGGATTTGCTCTGAAGAAAGATAGAAAATTAAGCACGGAAATCAAATATGAAAATTCAGCTTCTGATTCTATATCAGATGATCGATACGCCGTATTCAATGGAACTGAATATGCTGTATTAATCTTTTGAACGAATACGCTGTATTGGATAGAAAGTTGGATACGCCGTATCCAATGGAAGTGGATAAGCCGTATCGGGTTATCGACCAGAACAGTGTATTAGAAAACAATTAAATTATACGCAAACAATTAAACACACAAATATACAAGCAAATATACAGAATATACATATTAAACAGAATTATACACTAATCTAAATTACACTAATCCTAAGGGTTAGATCTAATCTAATGTTAAAAACCAAAATAGCAAATAAAAATCAAGATTAATATTCACTCCCCGGAAACGGAGCCAAAAACTTGATGGTGTTGTCGTGTAGGTGTAATTTATGCTTTCAAGTTTTAAATTTATATTTTGCTGACTTTACCTAAAACAACACTTTTGACGGGCAGTGTACCCGATCGATGGGAGTTTCGTGGTAAGTAGGGTGTCTATCACTAAGAGCTAGAAACACTTTCAATTTATTAATACTTTGGCTTTCTAATCTAAGTTAGTATAATCAATGCTAAACCTATGCTAAACCTATGTTAATCCTAAATCTAATAGAAAAGGGGGGTTTTAGCCTGAGAGACTGGCACAGGTTTTGTGGTGACTAAAACTAATTCAAGATACTAAAACACACACAAGCAAATTAAAAAGAGATAAAAGAGCAGTCTAGCCAAATATAAGAAAACTGTATTAACCATTATTAATCCAATCAGAACGTTGGTTTGGTTATTTAGTAAAATGATTACTTATCTCGAGGCGGCATATCATTCTTAAGACTTAGGCGTTACTTCTTCCTAAGACCTAGACACGTAGAATTATGTCATAATTAAACGCATCCGCATAAAGCATCTTGATTTGATGATTATAATCTATCTTAGGGATTAAAGCAATGGTGATCTTGTTAAACCCTAGCTCATAGAGACTTTACCCAATTACTGCTTAACGACTCTTTATATACTAGTAGTCCACTATCCGAGTCCTTACCAATGGAATAAGAACGTACTCGTTGATACCAAGGTCACCTTATGGCTCAACTAAGCTCACTAAACTAAAGGCAAGGATAGGTCAATATGCGTGATCATATGATTCTAGATATATAAATTACAGTATGAAGAGCTATCCCAGACTCTTAGCCTACGCCCAAACAACACCGAAGTTGCATCGCATTAAATATGTAGGACTAGACCCAATTGAATGATAGGTCGCATACTTAAGCACGTAAACAAGTATAAATTGATAAACATAAACAAGCAATCAATGATAAATTAAGAAATCAAGATAAACAAACCAAACATTTAGATCTTTATAATAATGGCTAATACCTAAAGGTACTAGCATTCAAACGTCATAATTAATACAAAGGTAATGATTTAGCCAAGGTAAACTAACCGAGTTAACGAATGATACCAAAAACTGAACGATTACAAGAGTACAAGAAATTATACGTTGTCTCCTATGGAATTGATTACGTTGCTCGACCTCTTCTGCTCTTTTTCTCCTCTAAAAATCGACTTTTATGGTTTAGGTATCGAGAATATGATTTAGCACACTTAAAACTCGTTTTTGAGTTTTCTATTTATAGGGTCTGGAATATGGTCGATACGGCGTATCCAAAGTCTTCAATATGATGTATCGGGGGTTTCTTGGAGTAGGGACCACATTTGATATCTTCCAAAATATTTTATTTCCATATAGCTTGAATACGGCGTATTGCCTTCTTCTAGATACAGCGTATTGGATCTTGTTTCCTTTGTGGTCTTTGGTGAGTACAGGCACTGATACGCCATATCTTCCTTGATGGATACGACATATTGGTTGTCAGAATAGTAATCTTCAAATATCTTCGTTTAAGCCCCAGAATATGTGCCTTGTAGTTAACTTTCACCAAGTACTCCATAATTACTACAATTCTCAAATACAAACGATTAAGTAACAATTCTTTGCAATAATTATATAAAATGGGTTAATTACATGGGATAAATGATGCTATAAAATAGACATTATTTGAAAACAGATCCACCAACCTTGGATCCGTCAATCCATGAGACCCTTAAAAATGGGCAGAACCCAGTTTTGCAGCCAAACCCCAAGGCACTTAGCATGTTAACACTTAAATCATGAACAATAGCAATTAATGGTCCTAAAAGGATAATATACCAAGTCATAAAGATGTTCAGCATCATGCAAGCATTAAAAAATATTCTCACAAAAGAAATCATAAAAGAGATGATGATAGCAAAAATACATATAGAAAGATATTATCAGGGAATAAGGTATGAGTACACTAAACTATGATACATTTAAGGAATGTTAGAAACTAGACAAATGCAATCGTTGTTTAAAAACAACAACCTAAATGAAGAAATAAAAAGAGCCAAGACACATGCTTAAGGACTAAGACTTGACTGACATCCTTCGGTATAATTTTTCAACCAATCATACTAACTTTAATGATCATATCATAATTTGTTTATTATTTGACACATCATTTTTATGACAATGACTTCTTCCAAGATGTCATTCGGATAAGGAGTACTATCGTATTTAGAACAATATGTTCCTTGAGATATCATTATCTGCCAAATATGATGATTTAGATTCGGATAGACTTTCGTCAAGGGTTGTGTTAAGAGACTCCTAAATCCTCAAGGTTTCTTTGTTAATCATTATGCGTGCTTTTCATGTGTGGGGTGTTCTAGGAAAAACATCGTTGTAAGACTTTAGGTCGAACTAAATGTTAACGATAAGAATGATTTATTGAGAAGGCATTAGAAGAAAACAATTTATGACATATAAATGTAAATTGATATCACTAATATTTTATGAAGTCATGCCAAAATATATACTAGACAGGAGTTATATTATGACAAGAATAAAAATAGTAAAAAATGATATGCACCTAGATGTAAATGAAAATGATTCCATATAATGGAAAGTAAGGAAGGACGAGCGAGAACAAAGAGGGAAGGTGTTGAGCTAAGATTGGAAAAGACGGTTTAGACTAACATATCATTTGCACTGACAATGACAAGAGTGATTGGCTTGCATGTGATCCTAATGTAACAGGTGCATTGTTCTAATTGTTAATTCATAGATTTGTTGGACGTTTTGTTGGTTGTCAATGTTGATGAACAAAAGAGGATGTGTGAAACATAGTGGTAGTTCCTTCATAGTGGTGACATATGAATTGTTAGCTCTTCCATTGTGAAAGACACAACAATGTGGTGACTCAATAACACTTGAAGCTTGAATATCTTCTTTGAGTTCTTCACTTGCTAGTAAGTGGAAACAAACTTAAAGAAAAAATTGTGGAAAAAAGATGAAAGGATCACGTGTAATGGTTATTGAACAAGTGTAGGATGTTCTTGAGGAGATAATTTCTTTGGTATAGGATTTTATAAGTGAGGACCAATATTTGGTGGTGAAGGTGATAAGGTTGGTAAAGTGTTCTTGATGAAGGTGAAGATGTTCTTTATGTCAAGATTGTGTAGGTATATGCTTTGAGTATAATGTTTGTGCGGATTAAAGGTTGTTGAACTAACAATTACTATCAAGAGTAAAGTATAGTTGTAAGGTTTGAGTGTATGGTTGACAACATTCTTATAAGGTTGACGTAAGGGTTGAAGGTTCTAGTGAAGAGGAAAATATTCAAAAGAGTGAAGTGTTCTTTTCTTGAGGAGGTATTAATCCGAATAGTGAAGTTAATGTTAGAGATTAGAGCTAATTGCGGTTTCTGTGAACGAGGTATACTTGCATGGTGGAATAAGAAGTGAGTGTTCTTGTGAGTTTTTGGTGAAAGAATATATGTGAATGAGTATGGTTTCCATCCTGCTTATTCCATGCTCATCCGGACATAACGTGTTGAATAATAAAAATAAATAAAGAAAAAAACAAATGATGACGGAAGCGATGAGCTTGACAATGTCAAGACGGATGATGGTTAGCATACAACGAACTTCATCCACTAAGTTATGTAGCTCTTATCAAGCAATGCGAATGTTTATAGAACAATCATATGACGAGGCATACGGTAACCTTAAAGGTGGTAGCGGATATGGTGGAGAGAATATATTTACCATCATATAGTGGTAGAGATGAGTTAAGGTTATTGTGAACTCAATTAGATATGAAAAATGAGTGATATAACCTTTTATAGTTAAGGAGCGGAGCCCTAAAGATAGGAGACGGTTGATATAGTAACAAAAGAGTGGGAACGAGTTACTGTGAGAAGTTTTGAGTATTTGACCATTTAAGGCGAGTGACGAAGAGTGTATTTCGTAAAGAAAAGAATCACGAAAAATGAACAAGATAATGATCAAAGTGATCTAAACAAAAATCCTTAGGGATTAAGACAATTATGCATGTGTACTTGATAAATTTTAGTGACATGAGGTAATACCCTATATGCAAAAGACATAAGCAAATGACACTATGTTACTTAAGCGTATTAATCATAACAATCAAAGATATTGATGTACAAGACTATGTAACGCCTATATATTTATCTAGATAGACAAATCTAATTCATTATGCATCAAAATAATATAGTGTGGATGCACAAGAAAAAAAAAGTAGATCATATAAAAGGTTACATAAGACTATGATTACGTCACATGCATGTATCATGCAAAATATGTTAGAATTTATCATTTAAGAGCATGTATGATAAAGATAAACTTATAGATATTAAATCAGAATTGCTAACCAAAAGCAAAACCTTTCTAATAATTATGCATTCAACAATTATGCAAATAATCATTTTGTATGAATAAATATAGTCATATCTCACAAGAATAAGTTATCATTTTGAATCTCAAAAACACATATGCAAGGTGCAAGTAGTCTAGATCAACTAAGGACGATCCTAATTTCTACTTGTTTAATATGCATTTATAATGAGATAAAAGTTCATCAATGTAAATTATCATTAGACATATTTAGGAAGAGTCGTTTAATCAAGTTAGCGAATTAATATGAGACTATCACTAGTGGTGCTTAATTCAGGCTAAACACGACCATGTTTACGGGTTATACCACGAACCCAACTTCTCTCCTAGAAGCAATTCAACTGTTAGATCAAATTGAATTTCTAGTGCAATATGTTTTCTAGTAGTCATTCTCATGTTAGAAAAATTAAAATTCCTACATTTGCCTAATGAAGTGTAGCAAAGATGAAATTGTATTATCCGCTAACACTTGGTCTAATATGACTAAATTAACATGTTTTAATTTTGGTTCACATAATCTTATTCAAGATGTGTAGAATTCTAGGGTTAAATAAGAGACCAAACAAGATGTTGTGAGTTTAAACAAGATTGAGTCTTCTAGGACTTAAGAGTATACTTAAGTGTGACAATGTGGAATATGCTATATTAAAAGCGTTCTAAGAATGCACCTTTGCATATATTTATGAAAATAATCTAATTAAGGTTACTTACCTCAATAGATATTGTGAATCTCTCATTGTAGAAATGATGATGCACTAAAGGTTAGTTACATGTATGTTGGACTTTTAAACAAGAGCATAAAGTTGGTTTGGACTGTTTATGTGTGTGGCTTATTTGTGGGTAAGCTATTTGTGCTTCATATTTTTCGAAATTAGGTATTTTACTCGCTGATATAGATAGACGAAATCCACCTAAATCAAATACGGATCCAGGGGTGGCGGATCCGTCGATCCGTAGAGGTATGAAAAATGGGCAGAATTTATTTTCCCGTTATTTGGGCGATGGTGTTAACTTTTGGGTAATGGGAGAAGCTTATATATGTTATAAGGGTTCTCGGTTTGAATTTTCAAATTCGAGGTCCATGTTTTAATTATTACGTTGGAGTACTCGTGAAGTTCCCGATGGAATTTCTAAGTTGTCGATCCTACTTGGAGTGTGTTATGTTTAGCTTGTATAATTTGACCGTCGCTAATAACACAAATATTTGAACACTTAGACTGAATAAAACATCTTCAATACAAGTGTGAATTGCAATTTGATGATTATTCTTTTCGTCTTATGATCGATGTAATAGCTAAAAATAGTTAAACATGTAGACTCGGAAAGTATCTATGGTCATTTTATTGATATTTTGTAATCTATATAAATTCTAATCTTGATTTCATGTTCATATTTTGAACTTTGTAATTGGACGGAATAGTGAGATTAATTATCGTTTGAATAATAATCACTTTCCTATTCGAAATTCTTATACGATCACTTATTGAAGTAAAACAATAATAAAGATTTATGGAGTATGTTCCATCATTCCTAGTCCTAATATTAGATGGTTAACGGATTCGAGTTTTAGTGGTGATTGGTGAAAATAATATTATGCTTATTTGGTAAAGTGAGAAAATGTTATAACGAAAGTGATTTTGAGTCTTGATTCGTGCTTTTGAATTATATGAGCAAAGTTATATATGTTGTGCATTTGCTCGTGTTTGGTTTTTTAGAATTGATAACTTTACCAAATGCATTGCAAGGTAAATTACTTGAATATCTCGGACAAAACATCAAAGCCGTCAATCCTACTTTGGCGTGCATTTTAATCATGTT
The DNA here is from genome assembly GCA_026074375.1 of Tanacetum coccineum. Classification (NCBI taxonomy): domain Eukaryota; kingdom Viridiplantae; phylum Streptophyta; class Magnoliopsida; order Asterales; family Asteraceae; genus Tanacetum; species Tanacetum coccineum. The sequence continues at coordinate 132,809 of BQNB010001070.1, forward strand.
AGTATAATATTAGAAACATACCTATTGGACATGTAGACTCAATATAACATCATCATCATAAGTGTGTGTTATGAACCGATGCATATTCTTTTCGTCTTGGAAAGGGAAGACATTATTTTCATATCAATCTAGTGTGATTGAGTATGTAGATTCGAGATAAGATCTTTTGTTATGTTTTTAATATAATCTTGAAACTAATTAATAATGAAAGAAATAAACATTTTCCTAATGTGTTTCTTTAAGCCTAAGACTAGTCTTAAATATGAGATCATTTAAAACTATAAGTTTATTTGTTTCTTTGGAATTGTCATCTATTTTATATGTGAGAAAAACTTATTAGTTATTGTGCACAATATGCATAGTTTTTTACTTTTAAAAAGTACAAAAATTTTCCTAGTCATTTTTAAGCATTACGTATCATTTTTGAAACTATTAAATGTTTATATAATAATTTCAAGCTTTTGACTAGAGTGAATATTTTCATTTCAAGTTAATGTTACTTTGAAAATTTATGCGAAGATAAAACTACAAAATGGAAGTATTTTCTTACCAAGAAAGTTAAGCTTTCAAATTTAGGATTTACAACAAATTCTATGTTCATTTTAATCCAAATATTTATTAGTTGTGATTGCGAATTAGACTAATTCAAGCACAAACTAAGTTCAAAACACATTTTATTTTTCTCACATACTTATGTGTTTTTATGATCTTTTCTCTTGTTTAGACAACCTATATTTAAGCAAGATAATAGAATGATATGATCTAGAGACCTTGTGAAGACTTTGATAAAATAAAAGTTAGTATGTGGCTGTATAAAGTGGGGCTTCAAAAGACAAATCACAGATTTTACCAAGATAATGTGAGTTGGTATGTGGCTTTATAAAGTGGGCTTCAAAAGACAAAACACAGATTTTACCAGGTTTTGCGATTAATGCCATTCATTGTAGTTTTTTTGATTTTTCTTAGAATTTATAATCTTATTAAGGATCTGTTTTTATATATGAGTTTGTGTTTTAAATTCGACATCGATTATGCTATTGTGGCGATTGGATTTCTGCGAGTGTGTTTATGTTTGTTTAAGCTATGTCATATCTTTTAGATTCTGGTATCTGTCTATGAGTGCAAAATATATATACCTTGTATAAGTTGTGATCGTATGTGTTTTATGATATTCTTTAAAGAATGGTGTGTAGTAACGAATGTTGATTTTATGCGCTTTGTATAATTTGTAGTAATTATTGTTTTTTGTATCTCTTGTGAATTCATAAAAAAAGATGTATTTTTGTTTGATGATGTTGTGTTTAAAATATTCTTTTTAGGATATTGGGAAAGCGTGACACAATATAAAGTCAATTTGTAAAGGAAAAATATAAATGTTGTCATCTTTTTTCCTTGATGTCATTCAATGTAGTTTTTATTGTGTTTAGAGTTTCGAATACAATTAATTACATATTTTTATATCTAAATTCATGCTTTTAAAGTGGTATTGATGCTGTTATGGAGGGGTATTGATGCATAGTGGAGTGGTATTGATAATTTCATATGCTTGTGAGTGCCCATTTAATGCATCCTTATATTATTAAAGATCTAGTTTTTGGATATTCAATGTGCAATGTTAATGAATTTGGCACATTAAAACCCATAAACGATTTAGCTCTCCAGTTGCCCTCTAATTGAATACATGTTGCAGTTTTATGGATATGAAGCATCCACCATTAACATCATCATCAACCTTTAATGTTTACACTAGAGTTACAAATGGAGTTACAAATTCTTTTCGTCTGTTTTCAATCCCCTCATGACATTCAATTTTCAGCGGATCAAATCAGTTGTTCAAACAAAGAAACCATTCACTACCAAGAAAACGCATATCAATTCCAAGTGGTGTTTGTTTGTTGTTCAACATTTGTGCATAATCAATCAAAAGCAAGGTTTGTAAATTTTAAATTTTTTATAAAACAATTATACCCTTGATGATTTGTGGTTCACTTTTGTTTATTCCCAATTTTTATTGTTGATCTCATTTTTAAATTGATTGATTTATTTTAGGGTTTAATTATCCGGTACCACCTGTTCATCAGCAACAAAGATATGGTTTCAGAAATTCAATGTTTGGATGATCTAGGAAACCTAGGATGTCGTATACGAGAGAGTTTATGTTAACTTGCAAAGAGTTTATGTTAACTTGGGCCAGAAGATTGAATTTCATACATGTATACTTTGATTTAATACATCTCAGCTCAATTCATAAATCACTTACATCTCAGGTATCTATTTCAGTTCAATTCACTCTATTTATATATATGACCAAATTATATGAATTTGCAATTTGTAACATGAAGTAGTATCTATTCTAATACATTAATCATTTACGTTGTTTAACATAGACATCTATGTTATTTTTCGACTTGAAAGGGTTTAAGAAAATGAGGTTGTAAGTAAGAATTAATCTCAAACACAAAGAGGGGGGGTACATATTATGTTTTCCGGCTTAGTGCCTTACAAGGCGATTCATCAGAAATTGGAGATTTGTAAACTATGTTTTTAATCTTAAGTTGTGACGTAAGAGGAGAAATGCCGTGTATGAATTTGGAAGGAATTGTGACGTCAAGTAATATATTATACCAACTTTCCTATATTATGGTAACAGATTGAACAAGAATGATAAAGAAAAACCACCTACAATAATAACAAAATAGTGAGCGATGTTTCCGTTATACACTACTCCTGAATGAAATCACAGGAAGGATGTATAGCCTTCCATACTTGTAGGTCTTAATTAGGTAATTAAGTTTCACAGCTTTGGAGTGCCAAGTAATAATGAACGGGTGTGGAACTCAAAGTTGTATATGGCGAAGAAATTAAGAATGGCTTCGTCCGGTGTTTAGAAATGATTAAGATGGAATACAAGGAACACGACTGTCCTTATACAGATTAGGAAAGCCAAGATCGAGATATTTATGAATGTAGGTTTTTTTATCTCAAAAAACCCTAATATAACATTGTTGTCATAAATGAAACATTACGTCACACTTATTTTAAATGTTTTTGTCACTTAGTTTTCATTTTAACAAATCTGTTGGATCAGTACAAAGTTATCTTATTGCAATGGCACATGGATTGTGAGTACCTCACGTAATAGTAAACTCGATACCGTGACATATATTGTGACACCGAAGTGTGAAGTACCTCACAATAAAAGTAAACTCAAACCCGATCCGTGAGTTACGTTATTGCAAATGATGTCCTTAAATATTTTTGTCGCTTTGTTTTCTTTTTAACAAATCTGTTGGATCAGTATAGAGTTATGTTATTACAATATTAGGTGACCCGATCACCTTAAATTTCAAAATATAGGTTTTGTTAATTTTGGAGCAATATGCTAGTCAATAAGAAAGGTAAGTTGGTTCTTGATTTATTTTATTATCCTATCCATTTTTGTGGCACATGTTATGATATGATATTGATTAAAAAAGTCTTGATCTATATATAAAGATAGACTAAATGGAATGAGGGTTTGTGAGTTTGTGTGGGGAGGTCTGATGTTTAATAGTCATCACAATGCTATATGCTTCTTTTATTTGGTACAATGCGTTTGGTAGTTCATAGAAATCGAATTTTAATTTCTTAGATTGGTCATCAAATACTTGCAACAGAATAATACTTGGTTTAAATATGATTTACAACAACTGCTACTAAACAATGATCTTTTTTCTCTACTTTTGTAGGGTCATTCAGGCTTGGTGCAAAGAGCGACATTAAGAAATTACATCCTTTGCTCACAAAAAGAATACTTTTCATTCTTATGTCTTTAGATAACATACTTTGACGCTAATTGGATGTAGGAAACATGACTTACTATAGAAATCAAGCAATAGACTATCAAGGAGGTATGCTAAGTGACTAATTCAGAAAAAGGCTGCAACTAAAGAATGTGATGAAGATGATACTAAAGCTACTAAATCTACTAACAAAACAAAAGAAGATATTGAGCAACAAGATTTGTTGCATGTCATTACCACTGATGTTTGCAGCTCAACACCAACATAAGTTATAGCATTCAGGTAACTTTTTATCATAATAAGTTGTTGTTATTTTGTCAATTTAAGAGGTGTGTAAGGCTTATTCCACTCAGCAATTTTAAAGGAGAGGTTAGGTCTTTTAAAAAGGTTTTTGGGTTTGCTTAAAAACTGCACTTTTGATTGTTTAAGTCATCAGTAATGCTATAAAATTGCAGTTTTGTAGGGATTTTTAGGTATGTCTGATCAAGTTTTAAGGGGTGTTTGGGCATGCTAAAAACTTATGTTTCAAAGGGATATTTGGATCTTTTCAGGTGTGTTTGTGATTGTTGCAGAACTGCAATTTTAAACGCATATCTATGGTTATTTTATGAGGTCGTTAACTACCATGACTTTATGACAATTGGATAAGATCATACCATTTTTGTAAAATTATGGATGAAGAAACTAATAAGCTACATTAAACACATGTTTTGATAGGCTTGAGTATGTTGACCAGACCACCAAAAATGAAGAATTGTAAGGCTTATTTTAGTGTACACTTGCTAAATGAGTTGTAATTCTGATTTATGCATTGAGGAGTTGGTCAGTTTCTTAAGGGCGTACATGGGCTGAAATTTCTCTTATGTGTTAGGAAGTGACTTTGGTAGCTCTCAAGGTTTGTAATGACATCTGTAAATCAATCAGCATACACCTTTTTATGACTTATTAGTGTGTCAAATATAATGCGTGATTTATATTACCTCAATAATTATCTAATCATTTAGATAAAATGATTTTTGGCGGTGTATTGCTTTAAAAGTAAGCTTTGTGTCAATTGCTGCCCGCTTCCTCTCTAGCGCATATAAATATAAGATATAAGTATACTGTGTTTGTAGATATATGAGCATCTGTCATATGAATGATTAACACTCTTTAGAGCACTCACGAAAGGGTTTTTATATTTGAAAATTTTTATAAGCATCTGATTCATTTACTACTTCGTTAGTATATGTAGTCTGTTCAACACAGATAATTGTTAAGTAATATGGTTAGCATTTTTGTTTTAATTAAAGGTGGTAAAATAAGATGGCAAACATTGTAAGATTGTAACCAATGATTTGTAAGCACCAAGTTAAACTAGGTATGTTTACAGTTAGCAACACATTTAAAAAATCCAGGTGGAAGGTGGCGTTCTTGATCTGAATAATGCAACTCAAGCCTGCTACTCAAGCCTCAGACGTACTGTTGTTTTCTTTCTTTTTAAAGAACAAATATTGCGTATGTGGTTTTTATATGCGATAAATACTAAAAAGACGAGGCATAATCTGCTACAGGTGCTGCAGGCAAGAAGCCATTCTATGAGAAAGTCTAATGCCATTCTATGATTTTATAAATTGCAGGCAATACATGATGCATGACATGATAAAGCAACTGTCTTTAAAGTTAAAGGATTGGAAGCGGTTGACCAAGCGATAGGGAAGCTCGCAAGGCTTCTTAATGAGGGTGATTCATCATCATTTATCAAGCCTCCAAGCAAAAACAATTGGGTTATTGGTAGCAGCTCAGGGGAAAAGTGGCATGCTTTTACCGATGATACGTTCGTTCTAGATTCTACGAAGCAACAATGGGGTAAGCAGATTTAAATTTAATTTTCCATAAATGACGTCAAACATTATGCTCCGATATCAGGGTAGAACATGTATGTTGGTGTAAATTTTAGAGGTGGTAAATTGGGTGGGTTAGGCTACGAGTCAAGCGGGTTATTTTTAAATGGGTTGCATTGACCCCCTTACTTCTTATTGATGTTAAAAGAAATCTGATATATTGATGATAAAACGATTTGGAATGTTGCAAGTATTAAAGATACACTTTGTATCATAATGCGAGGAATGAACTGAAAATAAGCGAACAGTTCAAAATCGTGAGTACTAAAAGGTAACATTTTAGAACTCTTGAGTTCGTGATACCGAAAATGTTTACAAGTGCGTTTGGTTCATTCTTACCTTCACCACTTAAGAAAGACTAATGCAAAGAAAAAATAAGTAGTAGATCAGCAACACAAATCAATAATACTTTCTTATGTTGTTTACATTTTGGAAGGATCTCAAGGGCATCTAGCATTGATTCACCAAGCTATGCAGATTGGGAAAAAAATGATTTTACATTATTAAACATCAAGTGACAAGATAGTAGCTTAATACAGTGCTCAAACATCAGATGATCTCAAGGACATCTAGCATTGATTCACCAAGCTATGCATCAGTTGTTTATACAATGCTCAAATGAAGAAAGTAGCTTAACAATCTAATTTTGCCCACAAACTAAGCCCGGTGCAATGCACTGGTGTCGACAAGCCTCGTAGTGTATAATTTGTAGTAATTATTGTTTGTTTTGTATCTCTTGTGAATTAATAAATGAAGATGTATTTTTGTTTGATGATGTTGTGTTTACAATATTCTTTTTAGGAAATTAGGAAAGTGTGACACTATATAAAGTCAATTTGTAAAGGAAAAATATAAATGTTGTCATCTTTTTTCCTTGATGTCATTCGATGTAGTTTTTTGATTATGTTTAGAGTTTCGAATAAAATTAATTACATGTTTTTATATCTAAATTCATGCTTTTAAAGTGGTATTCATGCTGTTATGGAGGGGTTTCTGTGCATCGCAAAGCAAAGAGCTATCACATCATAGATTGGCTTTCATTTGTAGCATTAATGCTTTAAATTTTCAAATATTAGTCTTGGTTGATTAAGCTTTTGCATGCTTGATTGTAACTTGTAAGCCAAAAACTACACGTGGTCTTTGCATCTGCTGCTGGATTTGAGCAACTCAGTAAAAATTCTTGATACATTTATTAATAGATTGATTTCTTATGTAGTTACACAATAAAAGAAAGGTTGACATGACATGTTAATGTTGGAGTGAGGAGGATGGAAGAAATAGATATAAAGGTTCTATATGATGGTTAGAGTTAGATGTTCCTACCAAGTATGGCCGGATAAGTATAGCATTGTCGGGATCCAAGCTAGTCATATGTGTAGAACACACCATTTTGGGTGGCAAAAGGCGGTTTTATGGGAGTAGTTATGTGCTTACAGGCTTCTAAGTTCCCTCATGTTCGCCACCGATGGCTGGTGGCTTTCACCAAATGGATTTTGTGAGGTACGCTATTTATTGATTTTGTATGGGTCTCATATATTTACAACAAAACCTCGTATCCTCTCCAAATGTAATTTGCCGATATCCTCACCCTAACCCTATAATTCATTCAATCATCTCATAAACTGATTTTTTTCTTCTAACTAATCATTGAACTTCTTTCAATTATTAGCCGCAAAGTCAAGATCCATGTTAGGGTTTAGTTGTTTTGATTTTTAGGGCTGATCCTCAATCGTTTAGATTTTCATATTAGGGTTTTGTCAATCGTTTTTATCCTTACTGAAGATCTACTGCTATTATTATTGGTTCGTTATTACTACTGGTATTTATTGTAAATCTCTAGTTTGGTTAGGGTTTCAAAACCCTAAAACTTTACGTGTTGGTGGTCTTTGTTTAAGGCATATTCTGATCATTTATTTGTGATTGTGTTAGTATTGGTTGGATGTAGTAATGCAAAAGGGGTTTCATGATTCGGGCGGGAGGGGTAGAAATCTTAAGAAAAAAGATGGTTCGTTAGGGAATGATGGTGGGGATGCTCACAACACTATACTGGAAAAAGTTGATGTTGGTTATACTTTTGGTGGTCTGAATACCGTTACTGCTAGTCTAAGTAACTCTACTTATGGTTTGACTGAGTCTTGTGTTGTTCAGACTGACTCTACTGGCATTTCAAGTGGCATTACTTCTACACAGATTGACTTTACTTCTAGCCTGAGTGTTGCTCCAACAGGTATGCCTAATGTTGTGAACTGTTAGTCCATATGAATGTGATATAAAATTTATCAAATTAGACTAGTCACATTCCATGGCAACAAAGTGAGTTTTAAACAAATATATATAAGTAATATAAAGAACAAGTTTAAAACACAAATAAGTACTTTTCAACATATAGACTTTTATTAGAATCAAATAAAGAATCTATGACACACCTTGCTTGTGGAATAGGAAGGTGGTTAAATGATAATTGGGGTGTTATCTCCTTCGAACTTATTCTCTAACCAAAGTTATGAGAAATAAGAAAACAAACTTGTTATGACTAAACTAAAGCTTCAGCTTTCAGTAGTACGAGCTAGTTTGTTTGAGAGATAAATGAACTCTTCAATGTGTATCACATTAATTGGAAGAGATGACATTTACTCTGAGAATCCCTTTCATTTTATAGGCAAAGGGATTAGGGTTTACAAGTTAACCTAATACACATGTCACACATTAAATAGGTGGTTGAGCTACCATTTAATGTACACATGCTTTATAGTACCAGGTACAGTCCTTTAAGGAAAGTTGGTGTACTTTTATACCAACTTTAGAAGTAACATTTACCAAGGAGATTGCTTTATTCCTTTTGACATAAAACAATCTTTTTCCTGCCTTGTAAACCTTCTAGAAATAAAACAACACGTTTCAGCTTATGTTAAGGAGATAGACAATGTTCAGCTTAGAATTGTCAACCAAGCTGAACTGAAGCTCTAACAAAGGGCCTTCTTCAGTTTATGTACCGCTGCATAAACTGAAGTGAAGATACTTCCCAATCTTCTAAGGACCTGAAGAGCTGATGCTGAAGAAGCTTCAGCGACTCAAGCTGAAAGGCTTCACCTTGAGAAACACTTAAGGGATTTTATGTTTAAATCTACTGAAAGACTGAAGGGCTCAGGAACTGAACCCAACAATCTCCCCTATTTGAATATACAAATAGCCTAAGTTAAAACCAATTTTAGATGAGCAAGACAACTTCTTCTTACACAATTGATATGAATTGAACAACATAAACTGATAACCATTCATTCTAACTTTCATTACAATACATTTACAAAAGATAAAGTTATTACAAATGGTTTTCATTCAGCTGTCTTAGTTGTTCAATGACCCGCTTCTTCATGCTGAACTTGATAACTTATGTTTCTTTGTTGACGTGGAATGATCTTTTAAGTCACTGGTTCTTTTTCTTTTCTTGTTAGCTAACTCATTTAGCTCATTCAGAGGATCTTGTTCTTTGATGGGTTTGTTTAAGTCAATCTTGAGTTCTTGTTCAGTTTGAGTCAGCTGATCCAATCTTGTCTTTACCAGATTATAAATGGTTTTCCATCCTTTTTCACTTTTGTTTGGACAAGATTGTATTACTTATCTCCATTATGCCAAATGTAGATCGTTGACCTTGAGATTTGAGATGACTTCATCAGACCCATCTTCCCTATATATTTTTAGTGTGATAGGGCCTTTCTTTGTAAGAATTTCACAGTTTGTGATCTTAGGGCTTTTCTTTCTTTTCAGCATCTTGTCATAGTATTTATCAAAGATTAACTTCTTATTGTGGTATTGTTCTACCACCTCAATGCCTAAAAGATCAATTAATTGTTTTTGCATGTTTGCTTCAGCATCTTTAGTGTTCTTCTCCCCCTCAGCAGGTGAAGCAGTTGTTTTGCCTGCTGAAGGAACATTCATGCTTGTAGCATCTGATGCATTTTCCATCATGGTAGGAAACCTGTTCAAGGTATCAGTAACCTTATGCAAAAGACTTGGAAGAGAATCCAAAGTCTTGAGCTTTTCTTGAACTGAAGAAACTTGACTTGGCAAATTAAGAAACTCTGCTAGAAGTTCCTATTGAATGTTCTTCAGTTCAGCTACCTGGGATGAAAGACTAGAGATAGTGGAAGTGACTGTCTCTAGTTTTGTTGGAATCTCTTTTAGATCCACAAGAAACTCTATTTCCATGTCTCTAACATGCTTCTTTAGTTCTTTAATCTCTCTAGATAATCCAACGATTTTTTAGGAGGGCTCTTTCAGTTCAGTTGGGAAGCAACTAGCAAAGTCATGTGAGGTTAAGAGTTTGGATAGTTCAAGTTTCAAAGAAGTTACTAGAAGTTTAGTATGCTAGTAGATGTATAGATATGAGGGCTTAGCTTTCATTGATGCAACTTCTGCTTTAGCTTTTGCTTTTGCTTGTCCCAGCTCTTCTTTTTGAGACTAAAGTATGTGAACCTGAGCCATTAACTCTTGAATTTGAGCTAATTTTGGAGATGGAGGAGGTGGGACTGAAGTGTCTTGAGGTACATCATGAGAAGTGGCTTTAGTGTCTTTATCTTTTGCAACTTCCTCTTCCTCTTCACTCTCATCTAAAACAATGATTGGCTCATCTGGTGGGGAGTTAGGAGTAAAGAAGGCAAATCTTGTGTCTTTCAAGATATCTGATAAATACTCTCGCTTTATTTTAAGTGAGATGTCATCAGCTCTGGATTCCTCATTTGCACCTTAATCAGTGTGGGCAGTTTTTAAGCCATCTCCAGCTGATTTGGTTTTATCTACAAGAATACTTGGATTAGACCTTGTAAATATGTAATCAAATGAGTAGTTTTTGGTTCCTTCATCCATACCCTGTTTTTAAGATATGGAATCCTTAGGAGCAGATATTCTAGGATCAACTTCAGTTGTGGAATTTTCTGAAGCATCATGTCATGATGCAGACTCAGAGTGAAAATGAAAGAAGCTGAATAAACAAGTTCAATAATAATAAATGCAAACATACCACTACTAAGCTGAGGGTGGGCTCCTTCTTTACTGGTGGCCCCTAAAGATGTTGGGCCACCAGCTGCTTTTTGTGCCTCTTTATGCATTTCACCAACCACTGGTGTGGGAGGTGAAGGTTGGCTTAGGATTTTGTCCTTGTCCGAACTAGACTTTGTTTCCTTTTTTGATTGTCCAGTTTGGGATTTGGATGCCTTAGTGGTGGACTCAGATGTGTGTTTTGAAGATCTTTTTCTTTTGAGTCCACTTTTTGCCTTGGGGAACCTCCTCAGTTGGTGAGGAAGGTTTTGGAGCTTTGGAGTCCACAAGAACATCTAGTTTGTAGATGGGCTTCATGTGGTCAGTAAAAGGAGGTTCTTTAGGTTGGTTTGGCTTCAGTGTCAAGTTGTAAACACTGAAAACCTGAGTGGGGTTTATGGTAAGCTCTTCATTTTCATACTCAGGCATCATATGTTCTAGTAGAAGAGATAGAAACCCAGGATAGGGACAAATCTTTTCCCTACTCTTCTTGTTTAGCTTATGAATTAGATCCTCCCATATTATCTTTGCATAATCTACCTGTACTCCAGTGGCCAGACAGTACAAGATAGTGACATCCTTATTTGATATTTGATCTAGGCCACTTGTTTTACCACCTAAACACTGCATTATTTGAGCCATCAGCAACCTCCACCTAGAAGGAAGGTAACTCTTTTTTAGAGTTCCTTTTGCCCTAATCTCTCCCTTATACCCTATTGTTGCAAACAATGGTCTCACTGTTGTTATAGAGGGTGGGGAACATACGTACTTGAGTGAGGTAGGTATTGTGCCCTAACGGTATTCCTAAAGGTGGTGATACCTATTTCTCCTTTAACTCCTCCTATAGGAGAGGATATCCAAACCTTAGAGTCATCTAAGGTCTTTGCTGTATACTAGACTTCACTCAGGTACTCTTTGTATTGATTTGGGGCTCTTGTCAATGCTTCCTTTAGACAACATTTGGAAATGAAGTCTGATACAGCCTCAAAGTAATCTTGGTTAGGATGTGAGGGATACAGGAGTGCAACTTCATTGTTGGTGGTGAAAGTGATCTCATCAAAGGTGAAATCAACATGTCTTGCAGGTAAGAAAGGGTTTGGGCTTGCAGTATTGTCAAGAGTGACAGGTTCTTCTTTAGGAGTGATTTCAAGTGATGAGGTCTTTTGTGATGATGATTCTGCCATTTTGAGTGGTGAGGGTTTTGAAGGTTTGATCTGGTTTGAGGTGTTTTGGTTTTGTTTGTGAGAATGAGTTGTTGATTGGTGTGTTGTGATTTATATGACTAATGAAATTACAAAATTTTCTTTGAGAATTTGTAATTATCATTTGAGGTTTTAAAGTTATGGGAATGTTTAGGGTTTGTTTTCAACATGTGTGCTAAACTTTGTATTTAATGAAAGTCAGCAAAGCATGTATCTGACACCTAGAACAGTGAACAGCCGTCTATTCACTACAAAAGTAGGTGAGAGAAAGATGATGAGGTTATTCTAACTTTTGGATTTATTATTTTAATATATTTAAATATTAATTTTAAAAATCATACCTTTTTTAAAAAAACTGACCTTGAGATTGATGTTTGAAAAAGCTGAACTAGGTTCAGGTTTGATGTTATGTCATGCTGAACAGATTATTGTAATCTTCATCATCATCAATCTTCCAGCAAAGGCGACAAAACCACAAATGCTCATGCAAATCCATGAATGAGACATATATGGTTGCTCAGTTACTTCACTCGAGAGATAGTTGAAGATTTAGATAAAATTATTTGTTAAAACAGAACCGAAGAAAATACATTAGGTTTGTTCAGTTTTGAATGAAAGAGCTGAAGCTTCAGTTTTCTTCAGGCAGTGCTGAATCTTCAGGTTTTGAATCAATGTTCAACATACCTAGTTCAACGATCAATCTTTTGAAAGTTGGCTCATTCAGAGGCTTGGTGATGATATCAACAAGTTGATATTGAATGGGAATGAAATGTGATTAAATGTCCCCTTTGAGAACATGATCTCTAATAAAGAGATATCTGATATCAATATGCTTTGTTCTTGAGTGCAGAACTGGATTATTTGATATTGCGATAGCACTAGTGTTATCACAAAATATGGGTACCTTTTCATATATGATGTCATAGTCAGTGAGTTGACTTTTCATCCATAATATGTTGGCACAACAATATTCAGCTTCAGCTGATGAAATGGCTACAGATTGCTGCTTTTTAGCACTCCAGCACACAAGTTTGCCTCCTAGCAACTGACAAGCACCTGAGGTGATTTTCCTGTCCATGTTGCATCCAGCATAGTCAGAGTCTGAGTATCCTTTTAGGTCAAAACCTGAACATTTTGGATACCATAGACCAAGACTAGGAGTACCTTTTAGGTACCTAAAAATTCTCTTAACAACAATAAGGTAGGATTCCTTAGGATTTGCTTGATATCTTGCACAGAGACAAGTTGAGAATTGAATGTCATGTCTGCTTGTAGTTAGATACATTAGTGATCCAATCATACCTCTGTACCGAGTCTCATTTACAGCTTTGCCACTGAGACCAGGTCCTAAGTTATTAAAGGGTACCATTGGAGTTTTCACTGATGAACCATTTATGTCATACTTTTTCAGCAGATCCTTGACATATTTTTCTTGGTTGATTGAAATGCCTCTTTTAGATTGTTTAATCTGAAATCCGAGGAAGTAGGTGAGGACACCCATCATGCTCATTTCATATCTTTGAGTCATCAGTTTAGCAAACTGTTTGCATAATTTTGTGCTAGTGGACCCAAAGATAATATCATCAACATAGATTTGAACCAGAATTACATCAGTTTGAGTTTTGTAGACAAACAAAGTGTTGTCTATCTTACCTCTTACAAACTTGTGTTTAGTGAGAAAGGTTGAGAGAGTCATACCATGCTCTTGGAGCTTGTTTAAGTCCATAAAGGGCTTTGTCCAGTTTGCAGACATGGTTAGGGAACTCATTGCTCTCAAAACCTAGAGGTTGTTTGATATAAACTTCTTCTTTTAGTTTACCATTAAGGAATGTACTATTGACATCCATTTGATAAACTATGAAGTTCATGTATGTGGCAAAGGCAAGAAAGATTCGGATTGCTTCAAGCCTTGCAACTGGAACAAAGGTCTCATCAGAATCTATGCCTTCTTGCTGATTGTAGCCTTGAGCCACAAGTCTTGCTTTGTTTTTGATGACAATTCTAGTTTTATCTCTTTTATTTTTGAAAACCCATTTTGAGCCGATTATGGTTTTACCATAAGGTGCAGGAACTAATGTCCAGACTTTGTTTCTGGAAAATTGGTTTAGTTTATCTTGCATGGCATCAACCCATCCAGGATGCTTTAGTACTTCCGAAACCTTTTTATGTTCTTCTTCAGAGAGAAAATCTACAAAGAGACATTCATGAGCTAAAGCAGCACTAAGTTGTTTGGCCATGGATCTTGTGAGCATTCCAGCCCTTGGATTACCAATGATATTGACTAGCTCAATGTGTTTATCCTAAGACCATCTGTCTTGAGGAGCTGGAGTGACCATTGATGGAATGGGTAAGGGTAGAGTTGGGATTAGAATTGTATTTTGTACTGAAGTATCCTCTACACTTGGAGAGGATAAGTGTTTAGAGATCTGAATGTCTCAGTGTTTGGGAGATTATCAATGATTTGTGCATCATTGGTGTGATTGGAATGTTTGAAATGATCAACATTTAAGATTTCATCATTTTGAACAGATTGATCATTTTGATCAGTTTGACCATTTTGGACAGATGAAACTTTAGTTTCAAGAATAACTAGTTCAGGACTTTCATAGGGTTCTATGAAGACACATCATTGCTGTTTTTTGATACCTTTGAGAAGGATCATAAGGATGAAGATATTTATCAAATGATATCTTTTATATTTAGCAATGTTGATGTTGTCAACTGAAGGTTTTGAGAATTTGATAGCATCAGGGCTTTCATCTAATGTGATGTGATAGGTTTCTTTAGTTTGTTGTCTTTTAGTATTGAAGACTTTGAATGCCTTGGAAACAAGTGAGTATCCAAGAAGATAACCATCATTAGCTTTTTCATCAAATTTTCCTAAGTGATCTTTAAGATTGTGGATGTAGACTGGACATCCAAAGACATGAAGAAAATTAATGTTTGGGATTCTCTTACAAAAAAATTCATAAGGAGTTTTGAGATGTCTTTTCACAATAGTGGATCTTTTTTGAGTGTAACATGTAGTGGCTACAGCTTCAGTCTAGTATTGTTTAGAAAAGACAGATCCTAAAAGCATTGTTCTTGTAGCTTCTATGAGGGTTCTATTTTTCCTTTCAGCAACA